>JAQZBX010023335.1:19733-31011 GCA_029593785.1 Cabassous unicinctus | reverse complement strand
CCTCTCTCCTTATCATTCTGGCCTGTTAATTCATTCTATATATTTTTCTCTATTCAGTTTCCCATTTCATTGTAGTAAGCCACTTTTTTATTCCTATTACTCTGCACTACTTACATGAGTTAAATATTCATTTTCCTAGGACTTATACAGTTCCTTTTCTAACTTTTACTATTATTATTACTATTATCCTTTTTCTTTTCTTACCTATTTCGCTTTCTCTGGCCCTAATCGTTTTCCTTCAAGGGAACATAGGTATCAGCAAGGAAATAGAACAAGAAGAACAAAGTGTCAAAGAGAAAACTTAACACACACAAAAACAGCAGCTAAATAAAACCTAGAGTAGAGAGAGAAGCTAATCAACTGAATAAACCCATCAAGATAAAAAGATGACCAGACAACAACAAAAACTTACAAACCATATCAAGAAATAGGAATACATGGACCAGCCCAATGAATAAACCAAAAACCAGGAAGAGATGCAGAACATCGAACAACTAATCAAAACTGTCCAAAGAAATATCATGAACCAATTTAATGAAGTTAAGGAAGAGATTAAGGATATTAAGAAGACACTGGGAGAACATACTGAAGAAATTGTAAACATACATAAAAAGATAACAGCTCTGATGGTGATGAATGGCATAATCCAAGAAATCAAAAAGACACTGAAAGTACGTAACAGCAGATTTGAACATGCAGAGGAAAGAATTACAATGTGGAAGACAGTACAGCTGAAATCAAACAGATAGTAGAACACATCGATAAAAAGATAAAAAACAAAAAAAACAGCAGGGACTTAGGGATTTGAATGACAATACAAAACGCACAAACATACACATTATAGGCATCCCAGAGGGAGAAGAGAAGGGAAAGGGGACAGAAGGAGTGTTGGAGGACAAAATGGCTGAAAACTTCTCAACCCTATTGAGGGAGATGGATGTACATATCCAGGAAGTGCTGCCCACCCCCAAACAGTATGAATCCCAACAGGCCTACTACAAGACATATAGTTACCAAACTGTCCAATGCTCAAGACAAAGAGAAAATACTGAAAGTAGCAAGAAAAAAGAGAACCATCACATAAAAGGGAAGCTCAATAAGAGTAACTGCTGATTTCTCATCTGAAACCATGGTGGCAAGAAGGCAGTGGTATGACATAGTTAAGGTACCAAAAGAAAAAAACTTCTAGCCAAGAATTCTCTATCCAGCAAAGTTGGCATTCAAAAATGAGGGAGAGTTCAAAATATTCACAGATAAACAGAAATTAAGACAGTATGCCAATAAGAAACCTGCTCTTCAAGAAATACTAAAAGGAGTTCTGCAGGTTGAAAAGAAAAAACAAGAGAGAGAGAGTTGGAGGAGAGTGTAAGAACATCTAAAAAGACAGCAAGAAAATAAAAACAACATATGACACACATAAACCCAAAGAAAATATGGCTAATATAAGTAATTCTTTGAGGGTAAAGACACTGAATATTAATGGATTAAACTCACCAGTCAAGAGACACAGATTGGCAGAATGGATAAGGAAATATGACCCATCTATATGCTGTCTACAAGAAACCCACCTTAGACCCAGAGATTCAAGGAGGCTGAAAGTGAATGGCTGGAAAACAATCTTATAAGCAAACAATAACCGAAAAAGGGTGGGAGTAACTATACTAATATTGGACAAAATACACTTTAATTGCAAAGCTATTGTAAGAGACAAAGACGGACACTATATATTAGTAAAAGGAGTAATCTTTCAAGAAGATAGAACAATCATAAACATTTATGCACCGAACCAGGGTGTCTCAAAATATATGAGGCATACACTGGAAAAGTTAAGTGGAGAAATAGATGTCTCTACAATTATTATAGTGGGGTACTTTAATATGCCATTATCACCATTAGACAGAACATCTTGACAGAGAATCAATAAAGAAACAAAGATCTTGAAAAATACATTAGAGGATCTGGACCTAATAGACATATACAAAACACTACACCCAAATACAGCGGGATATACATTCTACGCAAGTGCACATGGATCATTCTCCAAGATAGACCACATGCTAGGCCACAGAAAAGTTCTCAATGAACTCAGAAAGATTGAAATTATACAAAGCAATTTCTTTGACCAAAATGGAATGAAGCTGGAAATCAGTAAGGGCCAGAGAACCAGATTAGGCACAAAGATATGAAAGTTAAACAACACACTCTTAGACAAACAGTGGGTCAAGGAGGAAATTTCAAAAGAAATCAGTAACTACGTTGAAAATGAAAATGACAACACAACATATCAAAACCTATGGGATGCAGCAAAAGCTGTACTAAGAGGGAAATTCATAGCCATAAATGCATATATCAAAAAAGAAGAAAGAGCTAAAATTGAAGACCTAACTGCACACCTGGAAGAATTAAAAAAAAAGAACAACAAATTAACCCCAAAGAAAGTAGAAAGAAGGAAATAACAAAGATTATAGAAGAACTAAATGAAATAGAAAATAAGAAAGTACTAGAAAAAATAAACAAAAACAAAAGCTGGTTCTTCAAATCAATAAAATTGACACACCCTTAGCTAGAATAACAAAGGAAAAAAGAGGGATGATGCAAATACACAAAATAAGTAATGAGGAAGGTGGATATCACCACTGACCCCACAAAAATAGAGTATCATAAGAGGATACTTTGAAAAATTGTATACCAACAAGAAGGATAATTTATAGGAAATGGACAACATTCTAGAAACACACAAGCAGCTGACATTGACAAAAAAAAGAAATTGATGAACTCAACAAACCAATCACAAGTAAAGAGATAAAATCAGTCATCAAAAACCTCCCAACTAAGAAGAGCCCAGGAACAGATGACTTCACAGGTGAATTCTATCAAACATTCCAGAAAGAACTAACCCTGCTTAAACTCTTCCAAAAAATAGAAGTAGAAGGAACATTGCCTAACTCATTCTATGATGCCAACATTACCCTAATACCAAAGCCAAACAAATATGCCACAAGAAAGGAAAATTACAGACCAATCTCTCTAATGAAACTAGATGCTAAAATCCTCAACAAAATACTTGCTAATCATATTCAACAACACATCAAATGAATTATACAATATGACCAAGTGGATTTCATCCCACATATGCAAAAATGGTTCAACATAAGAAAATCAATCAATGCAATACACCACATAAACAGATCAAAAGAAAAATATCACATGATCATCTCTACAGATGCAGAAAATGCATTTGACAAAATACAGCACCCTTTGCTAATAAAAACACAGCAAAAGATAAGAATAGAAGGAAACTATCTGAACATGATAAAGAGTATATATGAAAAACCCACAGCTAACATCATATACAATGGTGAAATCCTAAAAGCTTTCCTTTTAAGATCGAGAACAAGACAAAGATGCCCACTATCACTGCTCCTATTTAACATTGTCTTAGAAATACTTGCTCAAGCACTGAGGCAAGTAAAGGATATAAAAGTCACCTAAATTGGAAAGGAGAAGTAAAAATTTCACTATTTGCAGACAACATGATCCTATGCATAGAAAGCCCTGAGAAATCTACAACAAAGTTTCTAGACCATATAAATGAGTTCAGTAAAGTCACAGGTTATTAGATCAATGCACAAAAATCAGTAGCATTTCTGTACACAAATAATGATCAATCTGAGGAGGAAATCAAGAAAAAACTACCATTTACAATAGTAACTAAAAACATCAATACCTAGGAATAAACTTAACTAAAGATGTAAGTGACTTGTACACAGAAAACTACATAGCACAGTTAAAGGAAATTAAAGAAGACTTAACTAAATGGAAGAATATTCCCTGTTCATGGGTAGGAAGACTAAATATCATTAAGATGTCAATCCTACCCAAACTAGTATACAGATTTAATGTAATCCCAGTAAAAATCAATACAGCATTTTTTACTGAATTGGAAAAACTAACTATGAAATTTATTTGGAAGGGTAAGAGGCCCTGAATAGCCAAAGACATATTGAAAAAGGAAAATGAAATTGGACGAATTACACTACATGACTTTAAAACATACTGCTACAAAGCCACAGTGGTCAAAACTGCATGGTATTGGCACAAGAATAGACATACTGACCAATGGAACCAAATTTAGAGTTCTGATATAGATCCTCACATATATAGTTATCTGATATTCGACAAGGCCAACAAGCCCACTCAACTGGGAGAGAATGGTCTCTTCAACAAATGGTGCTTGGAGAATTGGGTATCCATATCAAAAAGAATGACAGAGGAACACCATCTCATACTTTACACAAAAATCAACTCAAGATGTATCAAAGATCTAAATATAAGAGCAAAGACCATAAAGATCTTGGAAGATAATGTAGGGAAGCATCTACAGGATCTTGTAATAGGAAATGGTTTCACGAACTTCACACCCAAAGCACAAGCAGTGAAAAAAAAAAATAGATAAATGGGATCTCCTCAAAATTAAAACCTTTTGTACCTCAAAGGACTTTGCAAAGAAAGTGAAAAGACAGCCTACCCAATGGGAGAAAATATTTGGTAACCATATATTTGATAGGAGCCTAATATCCAGCATACATAAAGAAATCCTATTTCTTGAAAATAAAAAGACAACCCATTTAAAAATGAGCAAGTGATTTGAACAGACACTTCTCCAAAGAAGAAATACAAATGGCTAGAAAGCACATGAAAAGATGCTCAACATCACTAGCTATTAGGGAAATGCAAATCAAAACCACAATGAGATACCATATTACACCCATTAGACTGGAGGCTATTAAAAATACAGAGAACTACAAGTGCTGGAGAGGATGTGGAGGAATGGGAACCCTCATCCACTGCTGGTGGGAATATAGAATGGTCCAGCCCTTGTGGAGGACAGTCTGGCAGTTCCTCAAAAACTAACTATAGATCTGCCATATGACCCAGCAATTCCACTGCTGGGTATGTACCCAGAAGAACTGAAAGCAAGGACAAGAACAGATATATGCACACCAATGTTCACAGTGGCATTATTCACTATTGCCAAAAGTTGTAATTAACCCAAATGCCCATAAGCAGATGAATGGATAAACAAATTGTGGTATATACATATGATGGAATATTATTCAACTGTAAGAAAGAACACAGTACTAACACATGAGATAACATGGGTGAATCTTGAGGATCTTATGTTAAGTGAAGCAAGCAAGGCATTGAAGGACAAATTTTACATGACCTCTTTGATGTGAATTAAGCAAATCGAGCTGACTCAGAGAGCTAGCAACTGGAAGATAGGTTTACAGAAAATAGAAAGGGAAAAGAAGGTTGTGAGCCAACACCCATACAGGCAAAGTCTATGATAAGGTGGAAGTGAGTAGTTGTGCAGTAAGGAATAAGACAGGGGTGTAGGGATACTATTGGGTTGGTCGGTGCAAGCTTGACGGGTGGGTAGGGTGAGGAGGATGGGTTGGATGATCCAGAGAAGGGTTAGGGTAGGGAGCAGGTGAACTCTGGGGATTGGTGGGTACGTGGGTGAAACTACAATGTTGAGAAAACTCATTAGGCAATATGACAAGGCAGGGTTACTGGTTTAGTGTGTTGGATGGGAGGGAATTTGGGACAGGGCACACCTGGGGCAGTCTTCTAGAGAATTTGCGAGTGATCATTTTGTCATAGTTTGCTGTATCAGTGGGAGGAGACCACATAATGAGTGGGAAGGAGTTGGACTCCCATGCTGACCAATGGAACTCAAGAGCATGTGCAATTCCTAATAGAGGAGGACAGGCTAGTGTGTCAAGCCCTCAGCATTGTAGCAAGTATCTATGAATCTTGTCCTTCAAGGAGTGAAGCCTGGTGGAGGCCGTGGGCCCCGAGGGGAGGAGGAGGGAGGAATATAATAGTTGGAAGAGGGGGTATTTACAGGGCAATGAAAGTGTTCTGCATGATCTTGCAATGATGGATACAGGCCATGTTAAATTTCATCAAAAATTTATAAAAGTGTGTGGTCTAAAATGTAAACTGTAATGTAAACCATTGATCATGGTTAGTAGCTATATTTCAATATTTGTACATCAGTTGTAACAAATGTACCATCCACATGTAAAAAGGTTATTAATCGGGAAGGGGAAAGGGAGGATGTTGGGTATATGGGAGTCCCCTATATTCTATATGTAACTTTACTGTGACATAAAACTTCTTTGAAGACAAAATTTTAAAAAAGTAAAACACTGGGGAAGAAATGGAAGAAAATGCCAACGTACATACAGGATAACAGATATTACAGTGATGAAAAGCAAAATGTCAAAAAAATCTTTTTAATATTTTTCATTTTTTAAATATCCCAATTTTTTTACTGTATTTTAGTTTTAGTTTTTCTAAATTATTATGTATTTTACTTCTTATGTTTAAACCTATCATTATTTCATTTTCTTATTAATCAAATTTGGCAATATTCTTGGCTTCATTTTTGAAGAAGTTTTGGATCACAAAAAGGTTACAACTATAGCAGGGGAGGATCAATGGTGTGGGGTGTCAGTGATAGGGGATACATGGGAGGAAGTTAACCTGGGCATACATATAAGGTATATAAATATGTTCAAATATTCATGGAGCATTGTCACAGTGGGTAGAGATTCACACAAAAACTGAAAGATTATTGAATCCCCATCCTAGGGAGCTCTGCCACATTCTCTAATGGAACAACAACAATCCCCCAAGTACAGAGGCAATGACTAGTGAAGAAGGATGGTCCATTGATGGACCCTTGATATTGACAATTATGCTTACGAGCCTTTTGCTTTTAAATCTGCAACTTAGACTAGTGTTGTAGGATGCCTAAGAGTTACCTCCTGAGAGCCTTGTTGTTCCTCAAAAGTTGTTCTCTCTAAGCCAAACTCAACATATAAATGCATTACCTTCCCCCCAGCAAGGGACATGACTCCCAGGGATGAGCCTCCCTGGCACCAAGGGATTGCTACCAAGCACTGGCTGGTGATACAACTGGAAAAAGACATTTGATAAAAAAGGAAAAGGTAAAGACAAATGAGTTTATATGGCTAAGAGACTCCAAAGTGAGTTAGGAGGTCATCAGAGAGGTAACATTTATGCACTTCTCAGCAGGATCTCATAGATGGCCAAAGCAGATACTACCCCCAAACAGTGGGGCTCCTGAGGGCTCTGGAGACACCCAAGTCCTACGGTCATGGCAGATAGCTCTGGAGTTTGGTGCCTTTCCAGTGGACCTACTTTGGAGAATGTGCTCCTGAGTGTGACAGAATTGGACTCAAATGTGACTTCTCTACACATGCTTCTTTTGTCCCTTTTATTTGAACCTATAGTTGGTGCTAGAGTTGGTAGGTGTACATTCAAGAGACTTGAATTTCTGGGCTGTCCACGTGCCAGCTGTGTTCGGAGCCTCAGCAGAGTTGCAACATCTACTCTCCAGTTCATTGGACTCACCCAGGACAACTAACAGGGAGATGAAGATGAATAAATACCACACCAAGGAACCAAGAGAGTGTACAACTGCAAGCAAGAGAGTACCATCCATCAGCTATATGGGATCGAAGTCCCCTCTCAATTTAAGTTAGAATGGGCATCACCATCCCAGATTCCTCAGGATTGGGGAATAAAATATGGATTAGCGTAGACTTACTGGTATTCTACTATAGACTTTTTGTGATTCTAGCAGTGGAAGAAATTATTTCATTGATGTGGAGACAGTGGCCACCGGAAGTGCTGAAATCAGGGAGAGGGAAAAAGAGGTTTAATATGGGGGCATTTTCAAGATTTGGAATTGACCTGAATGACATTGCAATGACAGATACAGGCCATTATATATCCTGCCATAACCTACAGAATTGAGTGGGAAAGAGTGTAAATTACAACATAAACTATCACCCATGCTTAGTGGCAATGCTCCAAAATGTGTTTATCAATTGCAATGAATATACCATGCTAATGAAAGAAGTTGTTAATGTGGGGAAAAGTGGGAGGTCTGGGGAGTGGGGTGTATAGGAATCCCTTATATTTTTTAATGTAACATTTTATGTAATCTAAGTATCTTTTAAAAATAAATAAAAAATATATTTAAAAAAAAAGAAATCATCTAGCATATAATATGTGGCCCCAATTCTATGCCTTTGAACTTTGCATTTGTAATTCCTTACAACTGCTGGATTTTTGCTATTCTGTTTTTATGATGAAAAAAATTAACATACCATTGTTTGTCATAGTAATAATTTTTAAAAAGCAGCATGATGTGTGGGAAAACCATAGCTGGGTTCATCTAGCTAATCCTCTTAGTCTCTGAATAATCTGAGGCAAATTATACTCACTGAGCTCCACTATCTTCAGCTAACACGAGAGTGTAATATAACCCCTGTTGAAGGTTGAGTGTGTGAATTAAATAAGACACTCCATGTATAGTGCTTAGCACAGTGCCTAGATGCATGATAGGCATAAAATAAAGATAAGTGATTATGATTACAATCATGTTTACAATGAATATACTTCATTCTTTCCAAAAAGCTTACAGAGCACCTACTTTCTAGGTGATAGAATAGGACCCTAGTGGAGCTTACATTCTAGAGGGAGAGGGGGAAGGTAAGTAATCCATCAACATTTACTTCTCTGTCTTATAAAACCGGTCTGAGTGAGGCAGCAAACACCACAGTCGGCTTCCTGCTGTTGCTGCCTTTCCGGCACCAGCCACAGAGCAACGGCTCTCCTTCACCTCAGCCCATGAAATTACCTGATTTTTCAATCTGTGATGAGGCTCCATGTGTGAAGCTGTGGAAGAAGCGACAGAAACCTCTACCGTTTTAGGCACAGCCTAAGGATTCATATATGAAATGCATTAATGGATTAGCACTGGGATGAGCCGCAAACTAGAAACTGGGAAGCCAGGTCAACCAGCCTGCCAGAAATGTGAGACAGATGGAAATAAAAGACTGGCCACTCCTTGCATTCTCATACGTGGGCTCCCTTCCTCTGGGGGTCTGCGTGTACCTTCATACAAAGTGATAACTAGAAAAGACAGATGCAGCTGAAAGGGTAGCTTTACTTTGTTCCCATGAGTTCAAAAAGTAAGGACACCATGGTGTTAAGAACTAATTACTTAATTTCTGAGGTCAAGCTTTTAGAGTATAGTGTTCAAACCTTGTATTTTTGCCATGACCTCAGTGGACACCAATAAACAGCAATCAAATTTGGCCCTGATTGGGGCAGGCACAGGAGACAGATTTTTCTCCCAGCACAGCCTTTAGAGCTCTAAGGGTGCTCCCTACTCCACACCTTACTTACATCGTGGGCAGATCCCATTGCTCTCTGAGCACATTCAGGTATTAAATAGTCCAGTCCAGAACAACTCGGCTCAAAGTGCAATATGCACTTGCTCCACAGCTCAAGGCCACGCCAAATGCCAATATACAGCTGACTCCACTACAATCTCTCTCCACACGTCTGTTTCAGCCAGTTGCTGTTTCTACAGCTGGTTGCAGGCACGATTTAGATTATGCTCCCAGATTCCACGCAAGTATCCTCTCACCTAACTATCTCAGTAGCTGCATAGACTGGACTTTGAGTGTCTAAAGCTCACTCCCTCCAGAAGGCAGTGACAGACAGCATCTACTTTTTACAGGCACCTCTAATCTCTATATTTAGCTTTCTTGGTACATCCCTGATTTTGGCCTGTATGGAGATTGGGATTGGGTGGAGGATCTCTTTGTCTCCCCATCCCTGCAAGAGGAAGAGAAAATTCAAAGCATTCTCTACTCTTAAACAGTCCTTACAAGGACTTCTCCTCCTGGATTTTGAGAGGTAGCAATACTCACTGGACCTGATCTGCTGTTAATGTGTCCTGGATGTATACAGCTAGCAGCTAGCTCTTCCTAGAATATGGGAATATTCCATCTGTTGTCCTGAATTTGAGGCAAGCTGAAATTCAAAGGCAACAGGAAAATTCCATTCTACATCCTGTTACTTATGATAAAGTTTATTTGAACTATAATCTAAATTGAGAGACAAATCACTGATTCTAAAGGTGGAGCTCTAACATAGGACTCCATGAGAGTTACCTTGTTATTTTCTTTTCTTTAGAAAGGTATTTGTCTGAATAAAAGCTGCCTACACCCTGCCTTTCTTCTACGCATTGGGTTCCCATTTTCTTCTGGCTTTCTTTATTTGCAACATCAGACTTTTATCTTCAGGAAAGAGAGACCGCAGTTAGAGAAGCAGAGACCCATAAGGGAAAATAGGGGAAGAAAAGTAAGAGAATGTTGGCGAGTGAGAGAATCAGAATTTTTAGATGATAATTTTAAGCCTATTATTATGAATTCTGCCTAAAACTTTCCCCAAAGAAAATATAATGGCAACTGACAAATTATGTTTTCTACCTTTTGTGACATGACCTACATTTTTCACTGGATGTATGTTTGTAGGAGTATTTTGGGAACAACATATATGAGTTTATCCTGAATAACATCAAAAATAATCTTCTTAAAAGCCACATCATTCTATTCTGAGTATGGTAGGTTTTTCCCAGCTGAGCCTGGACTGGCTTTGAGATGCAGAGTCTGGCAGGCGGCTGACTGGGTGGCATACCTGGCCCTCAGGCATCTATTTGCAATGGAAAATAAGCCTGGGGACAAAGGAACTTTCAAAGATTTGTGCTTCTTCTTGCCTGGACATCTTTGAAAACACGGGAAATTGAAAGACTGAAAAGTATCAGTGTCCTATACCAGCCACATGGACTGAGTCAGATCCCTATCAGCAAGGTCTGAATTTCTTAGACAATTTTCCTAACCAGTTTGTAGTTTTCTTATCTCTGCTAACCTTGAATCAGACAATTCTACATTTGCTTTATGAATGGCCTTCTAACACGCTTAACTCTACATTTGAGTTGGAAAGGCTATAAATATTGTTTCCTTAACTTGAGTCAATTATCTTGTTTTCCATAGGTAACTACAGCTTATTGAAAGGAAAAAAAGAAAGAATTTTCATGCACTTGATGAGATATGGACAGTGCCTTATTAAAACTCTCGCTGTATTAACATCCCAGTGCCACACACTCTCATTTTGTACTTGTTTTATGAAGTAGACCTTAAATAAAGGAAAGTATGAAAATGCTTGTGATGCAAGCCAAATGGATACAAGTCAATAGAATAAGAATGAGGCCTTCTCCAGAGCACCCATTTTACTCCAGCATAAGTAAGTTTAAATGCTATTTTAGATGAAAATAAATACCAGGCAGTTATAAAACAGATTAAAAAAAAAAAAAAAAAAAAAA
>JAQZBX010023335.1:0-19633 GCA_029593785.1 Cabassous unicinctus | reverse complement strand
CTGGAGTAGCAGTGAAAATCACTACCTAAATCTCACATCTCTTTCACACTCACTACCCTAACTGCACTGCCTCAGCTACCCACCTCACCCCTACTTAGGCCAGGCTCTATAAAAGCTTTTTTATTTTTTTCACTGTAGGCTTTTTCCTTTCTCACTGAGCTCACAAGGTTTGTATTTTACAACCTCAGTCGTGCAGAGAAAGGTCAGACACTATTTCTTGAGCTGAAGTACAAAATCTAAAGGCACAGACTCCATGGCCCAGTTTGCACGGCAACCAGTCCCTAGGCCAATGAACTGTAGTCAGGGAGGCAGCTATACTGAACATAGGCTGCTTCTGTGGTACCTGTGGATTATGCGGCTGGGTGGATATCGGTTCAATAAAAGCAGGAGCTCTTTCCTAACAGGGATATAGGGCTTTAAATATTCATTCTTTCAGTCGTTCAAATAATATTTGCCAGACATTTTACTATATTCTGGGGACAGAACCATTAATAGGAAAGTTAGAGTTCCTGCCTCACAAAACTTATGGTGCCTGAGGAAGAATAAAATTTAAGCAAAAAACAGAAATTCAGTACAATAATAGCTACCATGAATATTTTAAATAAATCATGTGCCATGCTAGCATTCTATATGCATTCTCTGCTTTAATTTACCTAAAACTTATTAAGATCACTTTACATTTAAAGAAAACTGAGACTTGATCTGTATAATGGGTGAAATTGTCTCCCTCAAAATTTCATGTCCACCAAGAACCTCAAAATGTAGTCTTATTTGGAAACAGAGTCTTTGCAGATGTAATTAAGGATCCTGATATGAAATCATCCTGGATTTAGGGTAGACCCTAAATCCAACGACTGGTGTCCTTTTAAAAGGAGAGACACTCAGATACACAGAGGAGAATGCCATGTGAAGATGGAGACAGAGATTGAAGTAATTCATCCACAGGCCAAGGAACTCCAAGGATTGCTGGCAAACACCAGAAGCTAGGAGAGAGGCATGGAAAAGTCTCCCACTCCCCCAAACCTCCAAGATGAAGCAACCCTGTCAACACTTTGATTTCAGACTTCTGGACTCCAAGAATGTGAGAGAATACATTTCTACTGTTTTAAGCCACTAAATTTGTGATAATATATTACAGCAACCCCAGGAAACTAGTACAGCCTGGCAGTGTAATTTCTTCCAAGCCATACAGCTAATAAAGCAGAGATTTGAGAGTTGGAGAGAAGGCTGCCTAACACCAAAGTCTGTATATCCTTATCCACTAAGTGACATTCTAAATGCTATTCTGAACATGTAGGAACATGTAACAAAGAATTCCATGATCAAGGAAAGATTCTCAGAGGATATAAGATATACACTGTAGCCCTAATGATATATAGAATTAAAATAACTGAAGAAGGGTGCTGTGTCCCAAATAAAAAGGAAGGAGAAAGTGCCATCAAGAGACAAGCTATAGGAGGAGTCAACCACATTGGTGCACATATCCAGAGTTCATTCCATTTTATTGATGAATACTATTTCATTGTATAGTTGTACCACAATTGATCTGTCTACCTATTTATGGGCATTTGTGTTGTTTCCAATTTACAAATAAATCTGCTCTGGACCTGGAATATTCATTGGCTTTTGTATGTATGCTTTTATTTCTCTTAGGTAAATACACAGTCATAAGGTAGTGTATGTTTAACTTTGTAAGAAACTGCCAAATTGTTTTTGAAAGTGGTTTACCACTTTATATTAATAACAGCAGATGTCTCTCATGTCCTCACCAACATTTGGCATGATTAGTCTTTTTAATTTTGTATCTTCTAATATGCATGCAATTGTATCACCTTTTGGTTTTAATTTGTGTTCCCCTAGTAATGTTAAATTTCATTTTATGTGCTTATTTGCTATCCATATATCTTCTTTGGTAGAATGTCTTTTCAACTCATGTGCCCAATTTTTATTGGGTCATTTTTTTATTATTGAGTTTTGAGAGTTCTTTATATATTCCACACTCAAGTCCTTCCTTTGTCAGATATATGATTGGAAAACATTTTCTCTTAGTCTCTAGTTTACCATTCTCTTAAAAGTGTCTTTTGAAGAGCAGAAGTTCTTAATTCTGGTAAAGTTTTTTTATTAATGTTTTCTTTTGTGGCTCATGTTTCTGGTATCATATCTAAAAAATCTTTGCCTAACCCAATGTCACAGGATCTTGCCTTATTTTTCTTTTAGAAGTCTTATAGTTTTAGGTTTTACATTTAATTTTGTGATCCATTATGAATTAACTTTAAGTCATATGGAAATGCAAAGGACCTAAAAGAGCCAAAACAACTTAGAAAAAGAATAAACTTGGAGGATTAATACTATTTCATTTCAAGACTTATTATAAAGCTACAGTAATCAAGAGAATATAGTATTGCTCTAAAAATAGTCAAATAAGTCAATGGAACAAAGTGAAGTGCCCAAAGATAGACTCAATCATATATGGCCAATTGATTTTTGACAAGAGTGCAAAGGCAATTCAGTGAAGAAAGAATATTCTTTTCAACAAATGGTACTAGGACATTTGGATATTCAAATGCAAAACCAAATACATAAACAAACAGTACTCCATACTTCATACCATCCAAAATGGGTTATAATTGCAATTTGCTTAATAAAAATGTAAATAATAGAATCTTGGTTGATAGGACTGCCCCATATTTCAAGAATGTAATTAAATCTATGCCTGAATAAAAGACCATAAGAGGGTAAAATTTTCACTGAAAAAAGAATATCAGATATATGGCACATGGATAAAAAACAGTAACACAAAAAAAAGGAGGTGCAAAAAGAAAAATGTTTAAATTAGGTAAAAGAGTTTCATTGTTTTTTTTTAAAAGAAATGCCATAATTTTAGAAAATAATATGTTCTTACTTCAGTTGTTGTCGAACATTTTTCATCATGGAACTCTTTGTTCAAGGAAAATCTTAACCAAGACTAGAAACAACCTGAGGTACTCTGTTTGAAACCAGAGTGAGAGGCCAAAAAGTACATTAGCTTACCACTGTCTGTCCCCATCCTTCTATACATACACACAATATCTGTCATTGAGGTGCCTAGAATTCTTCACAGAGACCTTGGTTTGACCCCACTAGGTTTTTTTTGTATAGGGGAGTGGGTGTTGGTGGTGGATTTCTCTAGGATAAGCAGAAGTAGAATTGTGAGTCATCAGTATGCACATTTTCAGCTTTACTAGATAATTCCAAATTTTTCTTTAAATCAGTTGTTTCAGTGATACACTTCTGCTAACAGTGAATCAGAGTTCACTTTCTCCACGTGCTAAGCATTATTAGAGTTTATAATTATGTGTAAATTGATGGCTACAAAATGGCACGTCTTTGTTTAATTCTTTGGATTACTAGTGAAATTGAACTTCATTTGATATGTGTAATGGGCATTCTGGTTTGCTCTTTTGCAAATTGCTTATTCTTGTCTTTTGTCCACTCTTCTATTGGGTTGTTTGTCATATTTTATTGATTTGCAGGAGTTCTTTATAGTATCTAGCTATTAATGGTGGCTACATAAACGTCTGATATATTTAGATATTTAATAATTCAAACAATTTTAATGCAACTGACTCCAATAATCTAAAAAAAGGCAAAAGTGCTAAGTCAGGGATAAAGGAATAATAGATAACATTTGTCAACTATGGTGGGAGTATGGGAATAAAATGGGTTCACCAAATTCAAGGTGTTCCCAATTAACCATACATGTACACACATGTACATGTGCACACACACACATCCACATGCTGCTGAATTATTCTTACTTCTTAGGAGAAATTGCTATGAAAGGCAAGTTGGAATGCTTCATATGATGATGGGTCCCTTAGCAGAGGGCCCAGAGGGATTTTTCGTGACATATAATAAAATCAAGGGGAAGATAAAGGCAAATTTCCATAACTAGTTTCAAACCATGGCCTCTACTCTTCATATAAAATATGACTGTGGAACCAATGGAATAATCTGAGCATCAAAATGCTGGGAAATAACCTACATGTTTAAAGGAAACAATGGAACCATTTAAGAAACCACCTGGAAGAAGCCACCAATAGGAAATCTGAAATTTGGCAATGAATAAAAGCCAGTTATCTTAAGAGTTCATTCTACGTGAAAATATCTAAGAATATGATTGGAAGAGAGAATAACAAGACTGCTAAGAATAAAAGATGGTTGTCCTCACTTTGTACTCAAGAGGATTTTGTGGATAATGGCTTTTCAAAGTATAATTTGTCCATGTATAGAAGTTTTATAGTCAAATAGTAAATTGAGAAAGTATGTGCAAAGTCATACTACTTAAAATCAAGTGTGAACAGGCACTCACAGAAGAAGACACAGGAAGAGAGAGAGCTCCATAGATAAGAAAAAAGAACTTGGTCATTTCAGTCCTGCCATGTGACAGAAAGGAGAAGGCTCAAACAGCTAAAGCCCCTGGAAGAGAGGCGAGTCCTATGCCAGCCCACAGCTGAGATGGGAAGAAGCTTTAAGAGGAAGAAGGAAGAAGACACCAGGCAGAGATCACCTGCCATCTTGCTTCAACTTGTGGCAACTAACTTTGTTCCACCCAGTATTAAAGGAGGGAATGTCACCACAAAAATATCAGCATTAATAAACAGCATAATTAAACTGGAATGTGAAACTCAGAGACTTCCAGTGCCTGCTATTACTTGGTGTAAGGATGGCCAGTCTGTCATATCCAGCTCACAAGCACTTTATACTGATAACAGACAATTTCTTCAGATTCCTCAAGCACAAATCTCTGATTCGGCAACATATATGTGTCATGTAATCAATGTTGCTGGAACTGCTGAAAAGTCATTCCATGTGGACATCTATGTTCCCTCAATGATTGAAGGTGACTTGGCTATACCTTTGAATAAACAAATGATTATTGCACATTCCTTTACACAGGAGTATAAAGCTGTTGGCAATCCTCCTCCTGTCCTCTCCTCATTAAAAGACGTGATAGCTGTGAGAGCCAGTGACAATATCCTCATAGAAGCTGGTGGGAAGAAACTTGAAATCATGAATGCTCAAGAAGCCAATCAGGGGCAGTATGCATGTGTGGCTACCAAGTGTGGCGGGAGAAAAGGAAATCAAATATGAAGTTTGATATCTTAGTGCCACCAGCTGTGGAAGGAGGACATGAAACATCCTATTTCATTGTGATGGTTAATAATTTACTGGAGCTTGATTGTCAAGTGATAGGCTAACCCCCACGAACTATCATGTGGCTGAAGGATGTTCATCCAATTGACAAAAGGGATGGATTCAAAATTTTACTAAACGGGCACAAACTTGTCATTGCCCAGGCTCAATTGTCAGACACTGGTCTTTACCAGTGCATGGCAACCAACACTGTTGGAGATCATAAGAAGGAACTTGAAGCGACTGTTAGTGTTCCTCCAACAATCAAGTCCTCAGGACTTCCTGAGAGAGCTGTGGTGAAATATAAGCCTATCACCTTGCAGTGCATAGCCACTGGCATTCCAGTTCCATCCATTACAAGGTTAAAAGATGGCCAACCTGTGAACACTGCCCAAGGCAACCTCAAAATACAGCCATCTGGTCAAGTTCTTCAGACTGTCAAAACCCTGTTGGAAGATGCTGGAAGATACACATGTGTGGCTACCAAAGTGGCTGGAGAAACACAACAGCACATTCAACTGCATTTGCATGGTAATGTAATTTCCACATCTTCACAGAAGACTACTTTAATAGCTTAAAAAATATGTTTGGCTCATTTTTATTGAATTTCAGTGTGAAAGAAACAACTGTTTATTTCTGTCTATAAGAAAAAATCTGGATAATTTTTACATTATTTTTGGGTATTGACTCATGTCCCTTACAAAAAAGATTCCAACCCCTAGTACTGTGTGTGTGAACCATTCATAAATAGGAATTTTGGAGATATTATTAGCTAAGGTGTGCCCAAAAACTGAATGAGGGTGGGCCTTAATCCAATGTGGCTGAAGTCCTTAAAGCAAAGAAAATTGGACATGGAAAGAGAGAAGCTATGGGAAGCAGCCAAAAGCTGGCAGTCAACAGAACCTGGAAGAGAAAGAAAAAGACACAGTCATGTGCATTGCTATGTGACAGAAAAGCCAAGGACCAGCGATCACCAGCAGCCAGCCCCAGAACGCCACAGTCTTCAGGGAGAAAGCATTGCCTTTCTGAAACCTTGATTTTGGACTTCTCCTAGCCTTGAAACCATGAGCCAGTAAATTCTCATTGTTAAAGCCAACCCATTGCATGGTATTTGTTTTAACAGCTAGGAAAAAATTGCAATTATTGTAATTATAATTGCTCATATTAAGATCTTTAGGCTGGTCCGGTAGTGCTGCAACGCCACGGAGGCTGCAGCCCTGGGTCTGACTGTCCCACTCCCCATCATGGAGTCTGGTCATGATGGTTCCTCTGCCTCTGGCCCTGCTGCCATCCACAAGGGCTGGTTCTGCAAGATGTGTAGCCTGTGGCCCAGCCAGACCCTGTCGCTGCAGGTGAAACAGCTGTTACACCATCAGTGCTTGCAGTACCAGGATATCCTCATCTTCCACAGTAAGACCTACAGGAACATGCTGGTGCTGGATGGCGTCACCCAGTACACAGAGTGAGACGAAGTTTCCTACCAGGAGATGATCGCCAACCTGCTGCTCAGCAGCCACCCCAACCCCCACAAGGTGTTGATCATTGGGGGCAGGGATGAGGGCATCCTGTGGAAGGTAGTAAAGCACCCCTTGGTGGAGCCAGTGGTCCAGTGCAAAATTGATAAGGATGTCATCCAAGTCTCCAAGAAGTTCCTGCTGGGTTTCGCCATTGGCTACTCCACCTAGAAACTGACCCTGCACATGTGTGATGGTTTTGAGTTTATGAAGAAGAAACAGGATGCCTTTGACATTATCATCACACTGTCTCCTTACACCCCATGTGCCCAGCCGAGAACCTCTTCAAGGAGTCCTACTACCAGCTCAGGAAAACAGCCCTCCAGAAGGACGGCATTCTCTGTTGCTAGGGCAAGTGTCAGTGGCTGCACCTGAACCTCGTCAAGGAGCTAAGCCTGTTCTGCAAGTCCCTCTTCCCAGTTGTGGGCTATGCCTCCTGCACCATCCCCACCTATCCCAGAGGTCAGATTGTTCATGCTGTGCCCCAAAACCCCAACACCAACTTCCGGGAGCCTGTGCAGCGGCTGGCGCAGAAGCAGGTGGAACAGATGCAGCTGATGTGCACCAGGAGAACTTCATGCTTGCCCAAGTTTGCCCACAAGGCCCTGAACGATGTGAGCTGGGCCTAGGTGCCACCGCCACCGCTGCCACCACCACCGCCACCCAAGGGCCTCAGACCAGGAGCTGCCAGCATATTGGGCCCCACTTGCCCTGGACAGGACCCTCTGCTGGTCTGGCCCAACAGCCAAGTGTCACAGGCCCCAGATGCTGCCGTGCAGCCCTGCTGGGTGGACTGTCTCTGTCTATGTGGCATCCAGCCTCCAAGCCTCTACAGGCTCTGTACAAAACCATCTTTGCCTTCTGTCACCCCTCACTCAGCAAATATGTGTATGTATAACAACAAACCCCCCAAAAAACAAAGATCTTTAGTTTTCTGGCTGTCAAATCACATGGGCAGTTTATACAGTCCATAAATTTACAACCTTGTGCTTTAAATTATTTGTATTCTGTTAGCTCATAACTTTCTACACATAACTTTTGTTGAAAAGACAAAAAGAGCAGGGTTATTTGTTAGCATTGTTTGTGATTTTCTCACCTGCTATTTTCTTGCCTGCTTATAAGAGGGATTTTTTTGAGTAGATGCTATCCTTGGTTTTATCCTTTTGCTTTAATAAAAAATTTGGGTAACCATGGAATGCCTAATTAACCTTAGAGCTTCACAGTTAAGTTGAAAGACTATATGACTTTGAATGTAAGCTTCAGAGCTCTGGAGTTCTATCAGAAATGCCCAAGAATTTTAGGGTTGGACTATCCTAATTCAGTCAAGGATATTTGCAGAGAGCTATTCACAATCTCTGTGTATATGTTATTCATTTTCTCTAAATCATGTGATTGCTTAGTCAACCCTTCATTCATTTAATGTGCCGTGCAGAGTAAGCATTCCACACAGAGGGAACAATTTAACCTCAAATAGTGATCCAGCAACTAGTTTAACTCTTCATATATAGTAGGCAATCAATAAATAGTTCACAAATGAAATAGTAAATGGTGATAAAGTGAATGAATACATTTAAGTTGAATAGTGAATACTTCTTTGCATGTTTTCTTTTATTTGAATAAACCAGTTTAAAAATAAAATCAAGTGCATTTTTTCCAGTTTTTTTTTTTAAGATAAATTTTTGTTTGTCTATTTATTTAGGTGATTAAGTGGTATGGTAGTCAAGATAAACTAGGTTATTAGTTAACTATGCTATCTCAGTGTCTTAATACAACCATGGTTCATTTCTTGTTTACTCTCAAACGCTCGGTTCAAGTCAGCATTTTGCTCTGTTCCACATACTCTTCAGCTGATTGAAACTCCACCATCAAAAATGTGGTTTCAGAACTCCCCTCAGCAGAAGATTAGAGACAAGAACTAGTCAATTGCCTCCATCTAACTGCTGGGAAGGATGGTGTCCTTTATGCCCAAGAAGGAAAGAGAACTGGATATTGGTCAGACTTATAATATCTACCAGAGCTAATTTGCTTTATTTTCTTTTTATTTTGAAGTAGTGGTGGTTTTTGTTTGTTTGTTTGTTTGTTTGTTTGTTTCTTCGTGTAATGTTCTCATGAGCCTTTTTGAAGAATTTGGTCTTATAACTTTTTATCTTATGCAACCCAAACCTGTCTCAGAATTGCTGGGGATTTCCATGTGTGAAATATTATGTTGGCACTTTTTAATCTGTCTAAGCATATTACTTACTAAATTCCTTTCTGGAAAAGATCAGTTTATTATACATGGGAGATGGCTGACATATATGAGCAGAAAGCAGCCCTGGAACATAGCAGAAGGGAGTACTCCTTCCTATAACTCTGTGACCCTGCTTTTACAGGATCTTTCAACAAAACAGCAACTTCTCAATCTTGAGTTTACAGAGTAATGTATTTTAACTTATTACTAATCTAAACTCTATTCCTCCTCCGCGAATATGGTCACTTGCATTTGATTTTACTCTTCTATAAACACATAGCCTCTTCTCCTTTCCCATAAAGAAGAAGCAATTAGTTAGCCACAGAAAAATTGAAATTATCCAAAAGATATATAGAGGGGGAGAAGTCATTTTCAGGTTAAACAAATTCAAATGTGCCTTTTTCACACCTTTGGAGGAAGAAAAGAAAAGAAAGCTAAAATCAGATTTTAAAAATAATAATTTGACTGTTCTGTAAATTTTGAGAATTTTTTATTTTCCTTTTGTAAACGGAAAAATCTAACAGAAATTCATGACCTCATCACTGGGCACAGTGACCATTGTCCACAGCCCTGCCTAGCACTTTGCAAGAGATAGTTTTCATTTCAGCCTCTGCTTTCTAAACAATATTTTTACGTGGGCAAGGGGAAGGAAAACTGTATTATTCATACACATATGGGCTTTTTTTCTCCTGAAATTTTAAAATATTCTTAGTTCAAGCTAATTATATTTGACTTCACAACCTATTTCTAATTCCATCTCTACCACATCTTAGAACTCACTAAAAAAAAAAATTACATGTGCATTCTCCTGTCAACCTATAGCCTATTGTTAACTAACCCCTATAATAAAGTATTTGTTACTTTTTTTTTGGTTAACTAGGTACTTTTTGTCTCATCTAATGGATTTTTAACTTCCTGAAAGTAGAAAGTATATTTTATTTCATACCTAAAATACCATCTTAGGTTCCGGTGTCTGTTGTAACAAATTGCTATGAACATTATAGCTTAACAAAACAGAAGTTTATTCTCTCACAGTTCTGGAGTCCAGACCCTGAAATCAGTTTCACTGAACCAAAATCAAGCGTTGGTAGATCAATGCTCCCTCTGGAGGCTCTAGGCGAGAATCTACTCCTTCCTCTTCCTGTTACTGGTAGCTGCCAGCCCACCTTGACTTGTGGCCATGTCCCACCGACCTCTGCCTCTGTAGTTCCATGTGTGTGTGTCTAAACTCCCCTGCCTCTCTTATAAGGGCAATTGTGATAAAATTTAAGGTCCACTCGGATAATACAGGATAATCTTCTCATCTTAAAAAAAAAAGAATTAATCATTTCTTCAAAGATACTTTTTCCAAGTAAGATAACACTCACAGGTTCTAGGGATTAAGACATGGGCATATCTTTGGGAGTTATTATCAGTTTACCACATACAACCCAATGCTTGTCCAGTTCAGAGCACAGTTCTTAGAACATAATAGGCACTCAGTAAGTTTGGTTGAATATGAAGAATAACATCTTAAAGACACTACTTGTCTCTCTTTCTCTGTCTCTCTGATATTTTTTCTTCTGTGGACTAACATCTCTAATCACCATTAAGACCAAAACAAAATGGCAGCCTTAATCTTGCGGATGACATAATTTTCCACCTGGCTTCACCACAGATTATTGATTCATTCCATCAAGGGCCTTATTCCAAAATCTGGAGAGAAACTATCTAATACAACTATTCTGTGTTAATTGCTTACCACTTGTGCGGGCAGCTTCAGCCAGAAGGAAATGAGTATAGAATTATGGACTTTGCAGTTCTCCGTGAAGAGGGTTGGGCTAGGAGGAGGTAAAACTGGTACCTCTAATACGGTGAAGACGTGGAAAGTAAACACTTCTTTAATCTTCTGTATGCAATGCTAAGTTCAGTCTACAGATTTCCTAACAAAAGTTGCAGGACCTGGATTAGAAGAAATTGACTGAGTCATGCTCCTTTTCTTTATTTTCTACACACCAATTCCAGAAATCTGGAAACTCTTTTTCTTCTGTCTTCTTTGCTGTGCACCACAAGGATTGAACCTTGGAGAACCTATGGGCTTGGGGAAGACACCTGATTTCTAATCCCAGCTTAATCTCTAGCTCTATACATGACTGTTTTCTTTTGTTTTGTTTTCCAAAACTCCATATATTCCTTCCAGTTCTAGTTTTCTATGCTTTGGCAGGGGAACTTTGTATCTTAATGTATCATTCTCCACTGAAACGTATAGGAACTAGTGTAAAAATGTACTCTTAGTGAGTAAGAAATACTGTAAATTTGTAAACAAATGCCTTTTATTGGCTCTCCAAAGCAAGTCATATAATGGATTGTGAAATACAAAAGTAGAAACAAACCGGGGGGTGGGGGTGGGGGGAAACAACAGAGAAATTCTATTTAGTTGCTGCCAATAGATTGGAAATCCCCTTTAAGAATATATTTTAAAATTAAGAAAGCAGCTGGAAGCATTTAGATATTACAAAATACTTCAACATTCCTTATAAACTGTCATGTATTAAACACACACACAAACACACAAAACATCGGTTTGTCAGCAAAGGGTCTTTGGAAATTGCTCTCTTATTTGTAAGCAAAGCAGAGATTATACATATTTGGCTCCAGGCAAGCTTTTTTCTTCTGAATCTTCAAGAAAATATCTCTGATTCATGCCCTCTGCTTCCTCCATCCCCACCCCCATTTTCAAAGGAATTTAGGGCGAGGAGATAGAAGGATATTAATTTCAAATATATTAAACCAGTTATAAATGAAAAATGTTTATGACATTTCCTCTAACATCTTATATGCTTATTTTTTTTTCCTATTTTAAAATTTGGACTTTCATTGTTTTCCCAAGAGACTCACAAGCATCTTCCTTAAAACACTTCCATCCTTTTTACTAAATTCCTTTCAAATTTCCCAGGACATTCTTTTGCTCCCTGAAATCAGATAACTCAGTTTGGGGGAAGTTAGTTAGCTTTCTATGGGTGAGACTTATCCTGGTCACTCAGCTGCCAGCTGCCCTGAGTGTGCCTCCTCTGAGGTCTGCCTAAATTTACCAATTTTAACATGTCTCCATGTCTGTTTGCCTCATCTAATTTGAGCATAAAATATATATCACAAGAAGCTTAATTATTGTTAATTAAGCATGCTCACATACTCATAAGAAAGATGGTGTTTAAGATTAAATTATGGTATTTATACATCAGTTGTAAGTTTCGTTTATGAGGAAACCACCATAACTTCTTTGAAAAAAAATTTTCTAACAGTATGTTCACTTTTCTCTCTAATTTAGAAACTTCACCAAAAAAAGGTTGACATACGAATAAGATGAAAAAAGATTATAGCGTAAGAATTCTAGCTGAAGGAAAGCAAGTCTGAATTAGGCAATCAATATCTTTTCCTCAGTTCTGAAAGTTCCAAGTTTCTAAATTTTCTTCTTTTTTCAAATTTCGGTAGTAGGTTGACCTCAGGGAATCTCACATTACGAAATAAGAATTCATGGCATTCAATTGTGCCTTTGTGATTAAGGAGTCTCACTGAGTAGTCTAAATCAGACTGTGATTTATGCACAGGAATCTAATTGTCCATTTCACACCCACATATCCATTTGTCCCACTCAAATATCTCCTCTCTCCAGGAATCACAAGTTTGGCTGGCTATCAAAAGTAACCAAATGACCTGTAAGTTGCCAGTTTCTGCTCTGTAGTATTACTGAAGAGTTAAAAGGATTATGTAAAAGCTCAAAGTCAAATATATCCTGCTTGTTATCTTTCTCCGATAAAATGCAAGTGTTCCTATTATATTAAATAGAACACATTTTCTTTTAATTCCTATCGGTGTATGCCAGAAACTTGGATATGCAATGACCAAAAGCACACAAGCAGGAAGATTTTAGAGTGTTCTTGTAGAATTCCTTGCCATTTAGCAAGCTAAAATAGTCAAGAAAAAACATGTCTACATACATCTGAATTTTGTACCAGAAGCAAGATAGATATAAGCTTCTAAACTGGTCTTCAATGACTAAGTGCCTCCTTTTTTCCAACATTTCGAAAAAGAAAGAAGAGAAAGAAAGAGGGAAGGAAGGAAGAAAGGGAGGGAGGGAGAGAGGCAGGGAGGGAGGAAGGGAGGGAAAAAAACAAAAGAGAGAGGGAGAAAGGGAGGTAGGGAGGGATACAGAGAGAAAGAGAGAGAGAGACCACAACCCTGAGTTGTATTCTTCACACTCTCAAAGCTGTAAGCTTGAGACAAATTTTGCAGAAAGTAATGGAAAAAATATGACATAAATATTGTTATGGTTTGTGATAGCTACTGTTAAATTGTCCTCCAAAAAAGTGATATCAATTTATAATTGTTCTAGTACTAAATGAGTGCCCCTGTTTCCTATTATCCTTGCCAAGTCTGCTCTAACTTAAAAAAAAATCTTTGTCAGTTTGATGGGTGAGAGCTGGAATAACACTTTCTACAATCTGCATTTCTAATTTAGGCATTCATGGTTTTTGCCCTCAGGAGGCATGTGTGTACATGACCATATGTAATTGCTTTATGTTGAAAATGTCTTTTTACGAATAACGTTCTTCTCCTTCATAATATCTACATGTAAGGCAAAGAAAGGGAAAAATGTAAGAATGAAAGAGATTCAAGTTTAATAGATACAGTGAAAATAACACCTTTTTCTTAATTATGCGTGAGTTCAAGCATACATGTGTGTTTGCTTATATTTGTAGCTGACACCATTTCTCAAGGTAAAGAAATCATTTCAGATCAACCCTCTGATCTGGTACCTTTGTGTGATCATTCTGAGACCAGTATTGCTTTTCTCAATTATACAGGTGTGTGGCCTCCACAGTCAGTTCACTGGAAGAGGATAAGCCTTCAAGATGAATGACTCATGCAATGCAAAAAAGCCAATGAGACCTGCAGCCGAAGATAGTCATTTAAAGTGGGAAAAAAGTTCATAAAGCAATCATTTAGACTGTCAGCTGCACAGAGCATCCTTTCTCTAATATGAGAGAGTCATGAATAGTGGCTAATGAGAGTAAGTTGCTTAGAGAATGTAGAACAAGAGAAAAGGGAGTTAGGTATGGCATATAGCTAATGCCTACCCTTAAATGTGTTGAGTAAGGCACAGTCTTTATTTCAGAAGGTCTGAAGAGATTATTGTGCTTAAATGACTAGCCTATTAGTAAATCAACAATTACCCTTCTCTTACCATCATCTGTATGACTTGTAGCATGATTGATATTAGTAAATTCCTGGAATATTTGATGAGCCCCTTTCTGCCCTTTTCAAAGGTATGCAAGGCAAATGTGAAACTTGCTTTCCTATTCAGATTTTTCTTAAGCTAGATGATTGACTTGTTAGTTTTCTGGTTTATTTGGGGGGTTTCCCATACATCTAGTGTCATTTTAAGCAGTATTTACCCCTAAAAAGCAGTTTTATGGGGCTGATGGATAGGATATGCAGGTGTGTAGAAATTGCAAAACTATTTGAAAGGTAATAAATGCTCAGACACTCTGTCCTGGAGCCATAGAACAGCCGATAACATATCTTTGCTTTCTCTTTTTTCCTTTTTTCAGCCATTGCCTTTGTGAATACAGAAATCTCTTTATTTTCTGTACGTTTATAGTTTGGCATGTTTTAATTTGCTTTTATTCATTTCCAAATCCTCTTAAAATGTGTCAGGTTTATTTTAGACTCTTAAAAATATGGTCTTGTGGTTGAAGCTTTATATAAAGTAGCCACTGGTTTCCAACAAGGGTAAGGATGGTGACTTAATCAATCACCAGTCCTAAGGAGAAATATTTCTACACCTCCAGCCAATAGCCCAACATGTGCATTATCAGACCTGAACATAATGAGGTGATAAATAGAGGTCAGAACTCTCAGTTTTCATTATATGCTTCTAATTAATTTTCTGGGTACCTATTATTAAAAGCATTATTGTTAGCAATTCAAAGAAGAAAAGAAACAAAGTCTCAGTTTTCAAGATGGTTGTTCTCTCTTGGAAGAGACAAGACATCCACACTTGAAAAATTCAACAATAGGAGAGTTAAATAGCCTTTATGAAAACAGTAGAATAGATGGCTTCAGGTATTGCATAATAAAAAGATACAGACAACGAATGTTATGGAATTCAGATGAATTCAGGGGGAAAATCTGTAAGCAAATTTGGTCATGGAATGTTCCCTGCTGGTAAGACTCACGGATGGGAAGTTCTTAGAAAGAACAGAAGATAAAGTTGAATATGCAGATGGGTGAAGAGACTAAATAGTATATGCAGAAATGTTGTAAATGATCATGTCATTTTAGAAGGGAGTGACTCCAGCAGTCTACACAGATATGGACATCAAAGTCAGAGCTCTATCTGAAATTTAATGGCACATTTGAGCACTTCCTCCTTTGTGTTCCTGTGAAATGTTTTAATAACATTACAATAGAATATATCATATTACTTAAAGTATTGATTTATAGGTCAGTTCTTCAGCTCAGCTGAGATGACCCAGAAGCAGGGGCTGTGTGCTTGTTCTCCATTATCCCTAGCATCTAGCACATAAACTGATACATGAAAGTCATTTACTAAGCCAGAGTTAAATATATGAAAGAACGCAGACAAACATTGTTAGATTTTCCTTAAGTAATGATCATAAATTTCCCCTAATTACTAGACTACATTCTAAGAAAGAAAGGCTGAAGATTGCTTTGTTCTAAATCAGGTATTCTTTGGCTTTCCTATAGAAATGCAATTAATTGAAAATCACATTTGAAAATGCTGCATTACAAAAAGTTAAATGGGTTTATTTTTATTTATTCATTCAACAAATACTTATTGAGTACCTACTATGTACTGGGCACAGTTCAAGGTGATGAGGATAGAGTACTTAACATAGCTAAAATCGTTCTCCTCATGGAGCCTATATTCCAGTATAGGGAAACAGACCAAAAAAAAAAATTAATTGAAGTTACAGTATGCGTTGTAGTTTGCAAAAAAAATGACCCCAATTGTTCACCACTACCAGTATCCACACCCTTTGCATGTAACATTGTAGTGCCTGCCCATTCTGAGTCTGTGCTTGGCCATGTCACTCACTTTGACCAAGAGCATATTAGCAAATGTGACATAAGCAGAATGAAAAGTGAATGCACATTTGGGATTGTTGGCTCTTGCTCCTCTGTGATTGCCTTGAGATAGACCAGTGCTAGCTTGCTGAAGGATGAGAAACGTACAGAGCAGAGCCGAGTCATCCCAGTCATCTCAGCGGGGGCCCTCCTATATTAGCCAACACCCAGGGGACCCCCAGACATGTGAATGAGTTTAGCCATTATCAGTAAAGCTGCCTAGATGACCCGCAGTTGGCTATAGACGCAGGAGTGAGTCGGGACAGCTCAGATAAGTGCTGCACTCCTGGAGCTAAGTAAATGTTTACTGTGGCATACCATGAGGTTTTGAGGTTGTTTGTTAGCACAGCATTATTATGGCAATGGTAGTAAGTGTGATGGAGAAAAAGTTCAATAGGGAATGCAGGAGGGAATGCAAGTTTAAACAGGGTCATCAAGGAAGGCCTAAGTCGACATTTCAGAAAAGACTTAAAAGAGATGACTGAGAGACTCATACAGAGGTACAAGAGGGAAGGGGAAGCATTTCAGGCTGAGTGAACAACATGTGCAAGGAGAGTGCCTAGAATGTCTGAGCAATTGCAAGAATGTGGAAGGTTAGTGTGGTCAGAGCAGAGAGAGTGAGACTGAGAGTGGAAGTGAGAGAGAGAGAGAGACAGAAAGAGAGAGAGAGAGGGAAAGAAAGTGTGAGGTGCAAGATGAGGTCAGTGAAGTAAAGGAGTGAGATGGGCCTAATCTTGTATAGCTCTAGGAATCCCCAAAGCCTTAATAAAATGAAAAAAAACCTTATGAATTCCTAAATTCCTCAAATGTATTTGACAATCCAATACTTTTTGTTCAGAGAACATTCTCAAAGCATTAAAATTCTGCAGCACCCAGCTATAGGAGGGCTAATTTATTGATTTACAGAGAAATGGGTCATTTTAATCTTAATGTCCAGGTGAGGCTGAGATGGGGGAGTGGTCTGGGACAGGCTGAAACTAGTACCTGACTACATTCCAGATGATCCAGGCCTTTAGGTGGGGTAAAGTCTGCTCTAAATCATGCCCCCCCTGGCTATGTGACATGACATGCAGCAGATATATTGGCTTTTCTCATTAAAAAGTTTCGCATGCAGCATGTTACATCATTACAGAAATGTTCTAAATGAGATGAAATTCTACCAAGAAAAAAAAATCAGACAGCATGTTAAACAGAAGTTATAAATCATTAAACCTTCCAGGCTTTCCATTAACAAGAATCAGGGGTAGATTCTCCAGATGTTCTTAATCCATGTCAGTTGGATGGAGAGAGAATACTTCAACCTATCCCAGCAAGGGACATTTAATTTCAAAATAAAAGAAAGTGAATTTCTACAATGACTTTTAAAATGGATTAATGCTTAAGTGGCTTACATAGAAATGCTTGTGGCTATTGATTTGTTATAGGAAGTAACTTCTCAATCCAATGTCCCTGATGCCAGAGAGGTTTAACTGTCTCTGTTGAACTTAAGACTATGTACACATGAGACAAGAATTTTCAATCATTGTATTATTTGATCCCAAACTTCCATCTTCCCCAAACTGGCTCATTATGTTTTTCACATTCACTCCTTTCCATTATAGCTATCTCTTCCTAGAGTAAGAAAGAATTTTAAAGGTGAAAATGTATAACATATTCACCCAAGCTAAATCAACTCTGTGTATTTTATTTAATTTTTTAAAATCTCTTGGCCATCGGAGATACTACTTGGTCAGTTATGTCTTCCACAGTTTCCTTTCTTCATATTGTATATGAAATAACATGTGTGGAAACATCTTGAAATACTTTAGTTTAAGCATTTTGTCAGGGAACATGTTCCCTAATTATCTTACTTCATAAATTTAAACCTATTGCATTTTAAGAGCAACCTGCATTTCTACAAAATGAGAAAGGGCACATTTTCCTTTGGTCCCTTAAAAGGTCCATATTCATACTGTCCCTCCTCCCTGATCATCTTCCTTCAACTCTCCAAAACTGCAGGCCAGAGGAGAGAATTGTTCCCGTCTTTCTGTTGCACGCAGCTGCTGGCAGGGGAGATTCACCAAATGCCTGTAGCAGCCAGTAAGCAGCGTTTGTAGGAGAGCCAGAAGCAAGCCCCTAAGATTTTCCTGCTGAAGGAACCTGTTGTCTACCTCCTTCCCAGCATGTTCTGGGTTATACTTCCCACTAGGATGGAGCCTGCCAAGAGACTCCACACATAAGCATGACACTTGCACCTTTAGAGCAGGTAGATGGGGATATCTATTTAAGCAAGCAACAGATAGTTATTGCTTACCTGCTCTATGAGAAGCCCTCTCTGCTAGATTCTCAGAGATCTCTAATGTACAATTTCAATCCTGGCCCTTATTTGGTAAATAAGGTAGCATATCTAAAGAAAAAATTAAATAATTCATTAACTGTTCAAAATAAATTGAGTTGTTCTGATATTAATATTACAGAAGTCCAGTTAGGTAAGAACTATTACTTTGGGATGAGCCAGTCCTTCAGGGAAAATTTGAGAGATGAAGTTTTGATTTCAGCTTTGTAACCTATGGCCTGAAATGATTGAGATTGAGAGACTTGGAGGTTGGTACAGGCCAAGCTGTTGGTGAGGATGCATATTCCTTAATAAAATATATATCAAGTATATCATGAAATAGCCAAGGTGGAGAGATAAGAACAAACAAGATAGAAAGTCTATTCCCTTGTGTCTTACATTCTAGAGAAGCTGAAAGAAAACAAGTAACAAATAAGCAGTAAGCATTATATCAAATTGTGATAAGTGTTATAAAGAGATCAAAGCAGGATGATGGCTTGGGCATGGGGAGGGGTGGCAACTTTAACCAAGATGGTCAAGGAAGACCCTTCTGAGGGTGGCATTTGATCTGGGACAAGGGTTGGTGCAGAGAATGTGTAGGGCAGGATTTCCTCAATTCTAAGTTGTAGAATTCTGGTGTCCTGGGAGATGTTGAAGAATGGAGATAGAAAGAGCAATTCAAAGACTATTTCCAAAGTCCAGGTGAAGATCAGCAGTGTCTAAGAGAGCATGCAACAGTGGGGAAGGGAAAGAGGAGAGACAAGGTAAAGCTCTTTCACAGGTGGAACATGGAAACTGTTAGACCAAAGTGTGTAGCTCTTTGATAGTGAACGAAGAGTCTGGCATGATAGACTGATTATCAGAATTGGGAAGACAGGTTAGGCAATTAAAGTTAAGGGTTCAGGAAGCAGGTATATGGAAGCGGGTGTGCTCAATGGATAGAGCTCCCGTTTACCATACGGGAGGCCCCGGGTTCACTTCCCGGGGCCTCCTTGTGAAGACAGGCTGGCCCGCGCGGCCCGGTGGGCTCATGCAGCAAGACCCCACAACAGGAAGCAGGTGTGGCTCAATCGATAGAGCCCCCGTTTACCATGTGTGAGGCCCTGGGTTCGCTTCCCGGGGCCTCCTTGTGAGGGCAGGCCAGCTCACGCGGTGCGGTGGGCTGAAGCAGCGGGACCTCACAGCAAGGGGGAGATAAGTAGACACGGAGAAAGCACACAGCGAATAGACACAGCAAGCACAAGCAGCAAGGGGGGGATAAATAAATAA
>JAQZBX010023334.1:0-30912 GCA_029593785.1 Cabassous unicinctus | reverse complement strand
CCCCCCCCCCCCCCCCAGGGACCTAGGTACACACTAAGTTTCAGTTTTTGAAGAATAAGATTCATATACTTGCAGTAATATTGAGGGCTTGATATATTGTTCTGCTTTCTTTTATTAGGCACTACCTATGTTCTTGAGAGTTTCTTGCCCTTCTAATTGAGAACATAGCAGGACTTCCCAGGATGAGAGTTTAATATTTTGTTTATTTTGTGGCTCTTCACCCACTAATATAACAAACTATGACAAGATTAACACTTACATATCCCATGGAAGCCTGCCCCAGGTGCAGTATGAACTACCCTCCCAAATCCAACACCAAACACCAGTAATCCTCCCCTGCCATATTTGTCAAAAGAACATTCCCAACATTGTAGTTTTAACACAGATCAACAAATCCTCAGAGTTCACCTGCTCCTTCCCCCAATCTTCCAGCTAGTTCTATGAGTAGTCCAACCTAAACTCTCCACTCTATCCCCCTTATAGACCAGCACCATTGAACCCAATAACTTCACAGCATCAGTGTCATGCCCATCCCCTGAACAACTACCCCCTTCCAACTTATAGATTTTGACAATATGGGCTTTGGCTCACAAACCTCTACTCCCTTTCTGTCTCCTGTAAAACTCTCTTCCAGTCTCTAGCTCTGTGAGTCTGCTCAGTTTGCTTAATTCATATCAATGAGGTAATGTAGTATTTGTCCTTCAGTTCCTGGCTTATTTCATTCACCATAAGGTCTTTAAGATTCATTCCTGCTATCCCATGTGTAAATACTGCATTCCTTCTTACAGATGAATAATATTCCATTGTATGTATATGCCAAAATTTGCTGATCCATTCATCTGTTGATGAACATTTGGGCTGCTTCCAACTTTTGGCAATGGTGAATAATGCCACTATGAACATTGGTGTGCACATATCTGTTCATGTCTCTGCTTTCAATTCTTCTGGATATATACCCAGCAGTGGGATTGCTGGTTCATATGACAGTTACATAGTTAGCTTCTTGAGGAATCACCAAACTGTCTTCCACAATGACTGCACCATCCTTTCCTCCACAAACTCTCCAAAACTTGTCATCCTCTGTTTTTTCAATAGCCACAAGTCTAATAGGTGTAAGGTGATATCTCATTGTAGTTTTGATTTGCATTTCCCTAATAGCTAGTTATTTTGAATATCTTTTCATGTGTTTTTTAGCCATTTGTATTTCTTCTTTGGAGAAGTGTCTATTCAAATTACTTGCCCATTTTTTAAATGGGTTCTTCCACTTTTCATTTTTGAGGTATAGGATATCTTTATATATACTGGATATTAAGCCCCTATTGGATACATGGTTTCCAAATATTTTCTTCCATTGATTAGGCTGTCTTTTCAATTTCTTGACAAATACTTTGAGGTACAAAAGCTTTTAATTTTGAGGATGTCCCATTTATCTACTTTTTCTTTTGTTGCTTGTGCTTTGGGTATAGTTTATGAATCTGTTTCCTACTACAAGATTTTGTAGATGCTTCCCTACATTATCTTCCAGGAGATTTATGGTCTTGACTCTTATATTTAGATCTTTAATCCATCTTGGATTTTTGTATAGGATATGAGATGGTAATCCTCTCCTATTCTTTTGGATATGGATATCCAGTTTTCCCAGCACCATTTGTTGAAAAGGCCATTCTCTCCCAGTTAAGTGGGCTTCTTGGCCTTGTTGAATATCATTTGACTGTATATGCAAGGAACTATATCAGAAATCTCAGTTTTGTTCCATTCATCAGTGTGTCTATGCTTGAGACAATACCATGCAGTTTTGGCCACTGTAGCTTTGTAACATGTTTTAGGGTCAGGTAGTGTGATTCCTCCAATTTCATTTTTCTTTTTCAATATGTCTTTGAACATTTGGGACCCCTTTCCCTTGCAAATAAATTTCATAGTTAGCTCTTCAAATTCAGTAAAAAATACTGTGATAATTTTTATTTGAATTGCCCTGTTGGATCCCAAAGCAAACAATGGTATGACCCCACCTAGCCTGGAAGGGCTCTTGGGACCCAGAAGATGAAAATTTTTTGCCAAAATTTGAATCAGCCTTAGTCTCCATCCCTCTCACTTCCTTTTCCTGGGGTGGTAGAACTTAGCAGCCCACTTTATCTGTTACTGCTAGCCAGAGGTTTGAGGACTCAAATCTGTCTGCTCTGAGAGTGGTGGATGGGCATGAACAGTTACTGCTGATAGATTTTACTCACAGAGTTTTCCTGTCAAGATACTTTATTTTTACTTTGCACCTCTCTCTTCTGGGTGTTATCCAGCTTTCTCCTGGTGTCCTAAGCCCTAGAACATTTTTTCCAGGACTATTCTGCCTGTTCTTTAGTTCTGGGAGAGAAATGAGTCCTGTGTCTCTCTAGTACTCCACTTTGCCAGAGCTATAATATTATTTCGATTACTGTATCTTGGTAATATGCTTTAAAGTCCAGAAGTGTGAGCTTTCCAATATCTTTCTTCATTTTCAAGATGTTTTTTATTATTCAGAGCTCCTAAACATTCCAAGTAAATTTGATAATTAATTTTTTCATTGCTGGAAATATAGTCCAGACAGATTGAAAAACTTACATCAAGAACAAATAGTTGTCTTCCAATAAGTATCAGTTTATGTACAGTTGACATCATAACAGTATTTAATTTTCTGATCCATGAACACAGAATGTCCTTCCATTTATTTTGGCTTTCTTTGATTTCTTTAAGTAATGTTTTGCAGTTTTCTTGGTATAAATCCTTTACATCCTTGGTTAAATTAATTCTTAGGTAGTTTATTCTTCTACTTGCTATTTTGAGTGGAATATTTTTTCCTTGATTTCTTTTTCCATTTGTTCATTGCCTGTGTATATTAATTCTACTGATTTTTGGATGTTGATTTTGTACCCTGCCACTTTGTTGAATTCATTCATTCACTCAAGGAGCTTTATTTTGGAGTACTTAGGATTTTCTGTATATAGGATAATGTATTCATCAAATAATGAAAGTTTTAATTCTTCCTTTCCAATTCAGAGGCCCTGTCTTTTTCTTCTTTAATTACTCTGGCTAGAAATTCCAGTACAGTGTGGGATAACAGTGGTGACAGTGGACATCCTTGTCTCATTCCTGGTCTTAGAGGGAAAAGTTTCAGCCTTTCCCATTAAGTAGGATGGTAGCTGTTAGCTTTTCATATATGTCTTTATCATGTTGAGGAAGTTTCCTTCTAGTCTTATTGTTGTTCTAAGCACATTTATCAAGATAGGGTGATGGATCTTCTATTTGTCAGTCAAAAGGGTGCTGATGCAAAGTACCAGAAATCTGATGGCTTTTATAAAGGGTATTTATTTGGGGTAGAAGCTTACAGTGACAAGGTCATAAAGAGTAAGTTACTTCCCTTACCAAAGTCTGTTGCCAAGTGTTGGACCAAGATGGCTGCCAATCTCTGTGAGGGTTCAGCCTTCTTCTTCCTCTTAAGGCTTCATGGTCCCAGCTTCTTTTGATCCCTGCTGTAGGCTGGCATAAAGCTCATCTCTCTTTCTGGGGCTTGTTTCTTCCCGGGCTTTCACAGCTGTTCAGGGCTCTGGTCTCTTCAGCTGCAAACTATCAGGCAAATGGCTCAGCTCTTTCCCTTGGACTCTAGTGTTCAAAACTAAACTCTCTGTGTTCTCCTTCTCTGTGTATTTTATTCCTTGTCTTTTCCTGAGCATCCATTAATATATATCCACAAAGGGAGGGGCCAGGGACTCAAACTGAGTCACCCTAATGATATAAAAGCCATAATCTCGATTTAATAAAGTAAAAGTGAAACCTCTGAATCTAATACAATCTAAGAGTTATCATGCCCACAGGAACAGACCAGCTTACAAACATAATCAATATTTCTTTTTGGAAATCATCAATAATATTAAATGGCCACAGACCTTGGCAAATGTTTTTTCTTCATCAATTGAGATGACAATATGTTTTTTTTTTTTAATTTTCACTGTGTTAACGTGGTGTATTACATTAATTGATTTTCTTATGTTTAAATAACTTTGGCTATGAGGGAAAATTCTCATTTGATCATGGTATATAATTATTTTAATGTGTTTTTTCTTCTAGATTTCTAGTATTTTATTGAGGATTTTTTCATCTTTATTTATCTGAGATAATCTATAGTTTTCTTTCTTGTGGTAATGTGTAAACTTTTTATAACAAACTTTATTTTTAGAGAAACTATAGATTACAGAAAAGTTACATTGAAAATATAGGGGACTCCCATAAGACCTACCTTCTTCCCCTCCCACATTTTCCCCTATCAATAACATCTTACATTAATGTGGTACATTTCTTACAATTGATGAACCAATATTGAAGCATTTTTATTAACCAAGGTCTATAGTTTTTATTATGGTTTACATTTTGCACTGTATAGTATTTTAGGTTTTGACAAAATATATAATGGCCTGTATACACAATTGCAATATCATGCAGAACATTTCCAATACCTTACACATGCCCTTTGTACCACTATTCTTCCATCACCATCCTTTCAGAATCTCTGATAACCACTATCTTTATAACAATGTTACAAGTTCTCCTGTTACTACAATAGCAATAAATCTCTTTGGTCCATGGTTGCATTCTCACATATGTTTGCTCATTCCTCAATACTTCCAGTATATTTTTCTCACTTTTGCCTGGTAGTTGATGTTTGCCTTTTTTCAAGGAGTCTGAGCAGAACTGGAGTTAGTCTTCTTGGAATGTTTGGCAGAATTCCCCTGTGAAGTCATCTCATACTGCACTTCTTTTTGTTGGGAAGTTTTGATTACTAATTCCATCTCTTTACTAGTAATTGGTTTGTTAAGATTTTCTATTTTTCTGGAGTCCTTGTAGTTTGTGTGTTGATATGAATATGCCCATTTCATCTAGATTATATAATTTATTTGTATACAATTGTTCATAAATCCTTTTATAGTCCTTTTCATTTCAGTGGGTTGGTAAAATGTCCCCTTTTTAATTTCTGATTTTTAAAATTTGTATCCTTTTTCTTTTTTTTTCTTTGTGAGTCCAGCTAAAGGTAGTTGTCATAAAGAGAGAACAGTTTAATCTTCTTTACCTTAATTTACCAGCCACTTCCTCTTGCTCTTCCTTGGATGAGGTAAAGTGTTCTTCTGTTTCCCAGAGTTGCAACATAGTTTTTCAGACAGTTCCTGTCACTTTAATAGTTGTTGTATTAACTAACTATTAAACCCCAACCCTACAACCTACCCCAAATCTGTATTGCTATCTTTTCAATAGCAGAAGCTGATCAGTTACTTTCATTTTTCTTTTGGTAAACATTCAAATTTTTGAGTAATTTTATACAAACAGAGAAGTAGCAAAGATATTAGAAAAAGTACTTATATATTCCTCACCAATAATCCCAATATTAACATCTTATACCACCATGGTTACATTCTTCAAAATTTTTAAATTAACATGAATACATTCCTGTTGGCAAAGCTCCAGATTTTACTCATATATCCATAGTTTTTCCGCTATTGTCATTTTTTCTGTTCTGGAATCCCATCTAGGACAACATATTGTATTTAGGGCAATTACCATTGAAACAGAGCCAGTCTGCATGCACTATCCACTGTAAATCTGGATATATCAAGCCATTGCCAGCTGCTGCAGGCATTCAAAACAGCAATGTACTTTTTATACACTTCATGGGCATGTCCAGAGATGTGGGAGATACTTTTATTGTAAGGGTCATAGTCACTAACCAAGCCAATAAATGAAATGGAGAGGAACCATGCAGGTTACTGGGGGCCTGGTTTGAGCGCATAAGAAAGTTTGACAATACTGATGTATACCTCTTTAAATTTTTATACAATTTTAAAACACTTTTAATGCCATTTATAATATATCAAATGAACTTAACTATTTTTAGTACTTTACCTTTTACGTTTACATCTTTACATTGATTACACTAATTAATGGATATTTTGCCTTAGCAATATAATAAAAAACTATGTTCCTTACTATTTTATGAAAACCTAAGATTCCCAATGGAATTAAGATTATTCTCCCTTACTACCACCTTAATATGCATATTGAGGTGGACTTTTTGACAGGTTTTTTGTTTTGAAGTTATTTTTTGTTAACAATATTAATTTAAGTACTTAATTAATAATGGCTTCCTATAATTAGGCATTTAAATAATTCAGTTTAGAAAATGCTTTTGCAAACTTCCTATAAGTTACTTTTATCTTTAAGTTTAGTAAATTACAATTAGCAAGCAATGACATTTATTTTTATTCATTTAAATGTAGTCTTACATTCCTCATTCTTTTCTGTGAAAACTAGTCATTTTAATTTAAGACAAATCTATATTTTGTTAACATGGACTTATAATTTTCATTATCTTAAAGATTTAATACATGTAATATTAATTTATTTTGTTAGTATTCTATAAACCTAAGGAGATTACACACAAGCCAAATAAATATGGAACAATTATAGGCTATGCAAGAAATGTTTGTGTTTTTCCTCTTTTTAGAGGAAGTTAAGAACTCTTTTTTAATTTTAAATTTGTGAATAATCTTAAAAGAATATTGACCACCAGTTTCTGGAATATATATTATAATTGATTGATTTGTTTTAATCATAATTTAGAAAAGATCTTTCTATAGTTTTCAAAGCATTTTCTTTATTTACTGAAATTTGGTAATTGGAATAATTACCAAAATTTTGAGGTTGTTAGAAGGTTTTAATTGGGGAATTACAGGACAAACTATAATTTTTAATTCCCCAGAATAGTAGATGAGAATTTTTAAGCTGAACTTACATTTCCCTATCTTGTTACACCTAGACCTTCCCCTAATGCTCTTGCAAAGAGAAGGAGGGCTGGGGGGTGGGGTTCTAGATAGGTTAAATTGTCTAGGAAAAACTCTTTCCCCTTCAAACCTTAACTTTTCTTTTAAGCAGTGCAGAGTTCTTTGCCAATTGCTCTGCCTCAGTAGCCACCTGCAAGTCTCTTAACAGGGACTACTCTATTTCTGCTGCTATCTAGTAGTTTCCTTTTTTTTTTTCTTCTTTTAAATGCAGCTTCTCTGCTACCTGCTCTAGCACAGTTGGTATACCTGCATGAGAGTTTTGGGCATCCACTTACTTTCTTGCCAGTCCCCACTCATTCCAGGAGAAAATCCACCCCTCCCCATATGGACATTACAGGCCAACTCAGGGTTTCCCCATGGGTTTTCCTTTCCCTGAGCTCATTCTTTGTACTGCTGGCAGTAATTCAGTCTCCTGGCTGTTGGCTCACCAATATTTCTAACCCAATTTCTGAAGGGCAGGGTCAGATTGCTGTAAGACCAAAGAATGCACCTGGCATGGAATCAGATATAAGCTTTATTTATTGGAAATTATGAACAGGCGAGGGTCCCCAAAGGTGAAAATGAGATAGGTGCTCTTCAAAGAGATGGGAAATGAGGGGTAATATAAAGCATCTCAGAAAAAAGACATTTCTTAACGGATTTTTCTAAGGTCACATGAAGCACATAAATGGGTCTGGTGATGTTATTGTAGGAAGGAAATGTACAGCCTGTGGAAAAGCACAGTTTACAATGCCATCTGTACATTGTTTCCTTGTGAGGAAGTCTGTTACATTTTAACTTGTGTCCTGGGACATGCAGGAAGCTTTGTGTTGCCTTCTGAGTTTCCCTTAGGGAAAGGTAGCCAGGGCCTGGGACCTACTGGACCCCCAAACATGGATTTGAGACCAGATGTTTATGAGTATGATGTCCATGTTTTTCATCATTTCATAGCTTTGTCTCTTCAGCTTTGACCTTTGTCTGAACTGATCACTACTGGATAGTATATTTCTTAGTATTACTTTTTAATAAATAATCGATGACTAACCCATTGACTTTATTGGGTTTGTTTTATTTTCTGATTTTCTGGGTGACAGCTTGTAGTTGTATATGGAGTTCATGATTCAGATACATTTTATTACTACATAAAACACTGGGAATATAATAAAAATGATTGTTTTAATGCAAGCATACAACCATTAACATAGATTTGTATATTTGTTAGTTTTATTAAGCATTGTAATTTATTTTGGTAATTCTAACTGGCATTCATAAAAATCAAGTTATTGGTAATTGTCACAATAAGTCCCACTATTCTTTTATTCATCTATTTAAAAAACATAATTATATAAGCTATATACCTGATATGATTCTGTTAAAAATTCAAGTGAAGACACAAACATTCTTCAAAGTGGGACCTACTTACAGAAAATGAAGTCAAAATTTGAAGTAATTATGTGGATGACTCATGGAAAAGCTTTCTCTGAGTATGGCAGCTGTCCTTCAAAAATGAGGGTGAGTTCAAATTCTTCACAGACAATCAAATACTGATATAATATATTACCAAAATACCATATTTGCAAGAGATACTAAAGGGGGTGCTGTAGCCTGAAAGGGAAAAAACAAGGGTGAGAGATTTGGAGAAGAGTTTAGAAATGAAGATTATTACCAAGAGTAACCTAAAGGATAAGAAGACAGACAATAGAATGCTATGACAACAGAGAGCCAAAGGACAAAATGGAAGAAGCAAATAATGGCTTTGCATTAATAACACTGAATGTTAATGGATTGAACTCCCCAATCAAAAGACATAGACTGACAGAATGGATACAAAAATATGAGCCATCTATATGTTGTCTACAAAAGACCCACCTCAGATGTAAGGATACAACCAGGTTAAAAGTGAAAAGTTGGATAAAGGTATTCCATGCAAATAGTAACCAAAAAAAAAAAAAAGAGTTGGAGTAGAAAAGATAAGTATGAAATAACAGTATTTTAGTATATGAACAGTAATTACTCAGTGCAAATAGCAAATTTTTCCTGTGATCAGTATTCTCTAAGTTTCTTCATACAAAGTAAACACTAGCTTTTAATTGAGGAGTACTGCAGAAGAGATATTTTTGGGTACCTAAAATACAGAGATATTTTTGTGGTATTTAAAATAAAGAGATTTTGGGGGGTACCTAAAAATATAATTTCTATTATATTAGAATTATTTACAATTATAAATGTTTGTTGCTATACTATCTATTTCTTATAATTGATTATTTTAAATCTAACCTGGTCTTGCACTTTCTTTTAAAATTTGTAATTTCTTTTAATCTATTTTTCTATTTATTTTACAATTTTACAATACAGGTCTTTTTAACTGCTAAAAAAAGCCATTGATTATACACTTTGGGTAGATCATATGATATGTGAATATATCTTAATAAAACTGCTTAATAAATAAATACTCGTGTAAGAATAAGCAGAAATAGCAATTATGTACAGCAGGGGAATCAGAGAGATTGAGAGAGGAAGGATTTTCTTGTTTGCCTGTTTTTTTGTTTATTACTATTATTATTGAAATAATGAAAATGTTTTAATAATGATTGAAGTGGTGAATACAAAACTATGTGATTTATACCAAATACCATTGAATGTACACTTTGGATAAATTGTATGCTTTATTAAGATGTATCAATAAAATTGATTTGTTTTAAAAAATAGGGTGGGTTGAGGGAAAAATATACCAAATGTAAGATATGGACTATATTTAGTAGTATTTTGATGATGCTCTTGCATACCTTGTAACAAATGTATCATAACAATGCAAGGTGTTGTTGGAGGGGAGATGTAGGGGACCCCTGTATGATGTTATGCATGTTTATTTTGTAAGTTCACAACTTTCATTGTTTATGTACTTTCATGTATGAATGATATACTTCAATTAAAAATATACACTATAAAAAATAAATAAAATGAGAAAATAATAGCTATAATTTATAAGGGCACTTTATAATAAGGAATGTTTTCACAGTTTCTAATTTGACCATCAACAGAATTTTGTAAGATGAATAGGAAAGATATATATACACATCTCTAGTTTGCAAAAAAAAAGTCATATAAATTAGAAACATATACCTTGGACAGCTATGCTTGATCAATTTGAGTCACATTATTGAAACAATAGGCAAATAAAGTCTTTAGACTCTGACTTATATTCATCCTTTTGTTCCTACTTCTTACCTATGTAGTTGTTGCAAATTTTTATATGTAAGTAATGGGGCTATTACCTTGTGATTCTAAATCATTTCCTGTTTCCTTCACCTAGGAGTTTTGTTCATAAGTTCATACATGAATAAGGGAATCAGAAGACTTTAACCTTTAGATGTGGACACTGTAGAAAATAAAAATTCCCAATCCTTTTCCTTTTGGACCAGTGGAAAGGACTTGGTGTGGGAGCAAGAGGTTCTGTGTTAAAATCACAGATTCATCATCATTATTTGTTTATCTTTAACTTCTCAAACTATGAGTTTCCTACCAGTAAAATGGGGATAATATAATCTACCATTGTTCAGGCATTGGCACTGATCAATTGCTTTTCTTGCATTATTTGTCATCATGAGAACACTGTGAAGGAGTTACTGTTAGTTTTCTAAGCTCTAGTTCTCATTTTAAAATGATGGATGAAAACAAAAGCAATGCAACACTTAATACATAGTTTTTTATGTATAAGCTTAGAGCTAGGCACTTTCCCATAAATCTTTCTGTATTATAAGGGATTGTATTAGTATGCCAAAGGGATACTGATGCAAAGTACCAGAAATCTGTTGGATTTATAAAGGGTATTTATTTGGGATAAAAGCTTACAGTCCCAAGGCCATGGAAAGTCCAACTTAAGGTACAATAACAGGTACTTTCTCACCAAAGTCAGCTGCCATGTGTTGAAGCAAGATGGCAGATGATCTCTGCCTGGTTTCTCAGGGCTTCCTATATCATTCCCTGGTATAGGGATCATTTCTTTCTGGGCCTTCTCAGCTGCTCAGCTGCTGTTCTCTTCAGCTGCAAACTATCAAGTGAAAGGCTCATCTCTCCCCTGGGCCCCAAGATCAAAGATGACAGAGCTCTCTCTCTCTCCTCATCTGTCTTCTTGTGTGAGTGTCCATTTATATAAGCTGACCAAGTGTGCAGACACTTGAACTGAGTCATGTTTTACTGACATGGTTGAAACATAACCTTAATCTTAACAAGTAATTTAATGAAAGACATCTCAGATGAATCTAATACAATCAAAGGGTATCCACCCAGAAGTATAGATTAGTTTACAAAACTAATCTTTCTATTTTTGGAATTCATATGTAGTCTCAGACTGCCACAGGGATAAATCAGTTCATCTTAAAGCCCCAATAGAGTTCAGACTTTTAAAGAAATGTTTGAAATAGTAAGTATGATTTCCAAGTGCTTCTTAAACCCTGTGTTCTTTTTTTATTTGTATATAATGTTTCCTGATCAGTGGTTAAAGTACTGGCCATGAAATTCACTCCCGCGCTCCTTCCATGCCAATAGCACGCATCATTAATAAATTGCAGTCCTCCCTTCCTTGAAGCTTAGATGTGACTTCAGATTTCTTCTCACCAATGTTCTCCAGGAAGCATCTCCCAAATGGGACAGAGTGGCATTTAAGCAAAAACCATTTGTCACCCAATCAAATATGGATCTTTCTTTTCCCCCACACCAAAAATCTTGCTACTTTAAAATTCATAATAATTTATCTCCATCTCAACTCTTCCTATCCTCCCATTATTACCTTCAACTAATTTTGTGCTCTCAGTGACAAAAGAAACACTTAAAATAATTTTGGATATGGATGCACCAATCTGTTTATGATTATGATAATACCATGAACTCTTCTGGAAAGAATATCTCTTTTTCCTAAGGGCATGTACTTTATCACCCCTTCCTAAGGGTGATAAATCTTTCACTTTGGTAGCTTTCAACTTTTCCACAGAAATTATATTAAATTAAAGCTTCCATAACTGAGTTCAGCCTCCTGAATTTTTCACAGAATGCAAATGTTCAGAAAATAGTATTTGTTGTATGTTTTTGTGAGAGTGTGTGTGCTACATTGCAAATGTTGAGAGCAGCTTGCTGATTTTGGTAACCATTGCCAGCATCCTGGCACTTCTGGACTCCCCCATGTACTTCTTTTTGACTTTTCTGTCCTTCCTGGATACATGTTTCTACTCTGTCGTCACTCTAAAGATATGAATGTGTTTCATCTGAGAGGCAAACCATCTCCTTCCAGGGCTGCATGACCAACTTTGATGAACACTTCTTTGCTGGGGTGGAGGTAATTGTCTTCATAGCCAGGCCTATAACCAATATGTTGCCATTTGCAAGCCCTTGCTCTGCCATTCTATCATGAACTGGAAGCTTTGAGGCATTCTATTGTGGTTGCCTGAATTCTGAATTTGTGATACAAATTCTCTTTACTTTCCATCTGTTTTCTTTGTCTCCAGTGTCTTTGATCCCTTCACATGTCACTTGTACCCATTGTTGAACCTTGCCTTCACTGACACTCACATTCTTTGTCTTTTGGTGTTTCAAATAAATTCTATATACTATTTAATTTTCTCATCTATACTAAAAATTAAAAAGTAAATAATATCATTGTTCTCTTTCCATTCTTCTTTTCACTCCCCTTACAACATTCCTTCTACCATCTCCTGCAAAAAAAATGTTGTTCTCAGTGATTTGATTTTTATTCTGAATGTATTTTTGATATCAATAAAATTGTCTATTACAATTTTCCATTTTGTTAGTTGTATTAGAATTCAGCCAGAGTTTTTAAATTATTCTTTGCAACTTCATCTTAGTAAAATACAATCTTAATGGTCAGAATTTAAAGTAGACTCTAATTTATCAAAAGATTACATGTGAGGAAAAAAATACATCAAAACCCAAAATAGTTCAAACCTCAGTTATCATCTATATTAAATTTTATGGTTCCCATGAGTGAATGATCACATTTAACAGTTTCAAGAAAACACTGACAGTGCCTTGACAGAAACTGTAATCCAATTTAACCAGTCATTCAATGTACAATGAATATTTAATGAGCTTTCATGATCAACACAACTCAGAGCTCAAAGGAACCTCAAGAGATCATTAACCCAGCTTCTTGCCTTTGGGCAGTTCAGTGAAATCCTAGAAAACCACTCTCCGCAAAATTTCCCCAACTTAACTGAGAAGCTTGATCATTGCCTTAGAGCTGTGAATTGGTTTAAAATCTCCCAACTGGAAAGTGTGATATTGGATCTCTGTTATTGGCTTTCTTATTTCCCAGGCCAAGGAAGCTTATGGCATTACTGCACTTTGTTTTTAAGGAAAAACACTTGAAACATGTCATTAAGAGTTTTAGATTCTAAGCTCACTTGTGTTACTAATCAGCTGGGTGTTCTTCATGAGCTATTTCCTTCTCTTGGCCTCAATTACACAAATTTCTGGAGGATGAATAAGAACATATAAATACTTTTTCATTACTTTATCTGAGCCAGGTAAACTTATATATATAAGCTATATTTTCTTAGTCTTTACAGAGAGTTTTTAAAGCTAAGCCTTCTTATTCCCATTTAATGGGTGGGAAACTGAGGCTCAGAAACTTTATATGACTTACCATGAAACTTTCTCAAGATTCTTCCAGTCCATTTTTAACAAAAATTGGGTGATTGGCCATGGTTTTCTCCAAGAAGTTTCTTTAGGACATTTAGGATTATTGGTTGACACTAGGCCCTTCAGTAAATTTGCAAAGCATGGTACATTCTATTCATGTCATTTTCCCATCTCCAATTCTATCTCCCACCTCTCATCCTCACCCCCATCCTGAATTTCTACTTCATCATTGCATGTACCAGTCAGTGGCATACCAAACAGGTAATGTGTTCCAGGTAGTAATTTTGTCTCCTAGGTAGGAAAGTAATTTCATAATTTAATCTCTCCCAACTTTAATGGCTTTCAACCACATTACAAGCAAAAATCAAACTTTATTTCCTAACAGTGGAAAAACATATACCTTCAGAAAAATCTTTAAAAACTAAAAGAAATACTAAAGATTTGTATTCAACAATTCTTTTAACTTTTATCTTTCTCACTTCTCTCCTTTCTACACTGATATAAAGCTAAATATGAGATTAGAATTGGGAGAACTTAATATTAATAATATTGAATAAAAAATATTAGTTACATTTAACAAAAAAGGAAATTTCAAGTTAAAGTGATTAAGGAACTGACAAATTCATACCTAGGTACATGGTGGAGCCAATACTCAAGACTACCACATATATTTCACCTATATGCATGTTTAACTGGCTTAAAGACTTTCATGCCTCTCTTAGAGACTTGCTTAAGGAAATAAGAAGAAGAAGGGAATGAGCTTTACTCACCTGCATTTGACAGTAAGTTGCAATTTCACTAATTGACGTCAAAGATTGCTTTGTCACTCAGACACTGAGTTGCTCATTGGAGAATCCTTTGGGATTGCATATGGAGAAATGGTGGCAATTGTGGCCATTGAACTTAAAAACTAGCCTTCAGCATTGTAAGCTTTTGTGATTACCATAAATATCCAATACAGTAAAAAAAATTGAAACATTAAGTTATGCTTTTATAAAAGAGAACCTGTGGGAACAGAGCTTGTTTCAGAGGTGTTTCTCTCTCAGAGCAGAGTAGTTATTTCCTTAAGGAAGTTTTCAGAATCTGTTTTGAGATTCTGAAATCTTCCCCTGTTTTCACACACACCCTCCTGTACCATACACCCTGTTGTTTTGTCTGACTCATTTCTCCTGAGGAGGAAACATGTGAAGTTGGGCAACAAGCAGGATCCCCTCTCTCCTTAAATTCCTCACTCTACATAAAATCCTGTGATAGAAAATATCACTAAATTGCAATGAAGTATAGTTTGCATGTTTTATCCAGACTTCATGATTCTCCTTTTAAATAATTTAAAGTTGAAGATATGAAAAATATACTTATCAGAAGACATCTATTTGCTCCTGAGGTAAGTTTGTCAATCTGTCTGAATCATAGTTTTCATGGTACCTCCTCAAGACTGATTTGATGGACTCTATAATCAGTCTGTTTCCTCAGAAAAGATGATGCCCCTGGAGAATATTTCCAAAATAGAGGGTGACAGTTGTCCATGCTTCCCAAGACTTCCCTGGCCTCAGAGTAAAACTACACCATTTCTCACAAGTCTTTCTCCTCACAAGAGAGTATAAACAATGCCACGGTGCTGAGGCCAGCCTGGCAGTTTTTATTCTTGGGATTGCCCTTATTGGAAGAGTTTAAGTTTAGTAGTGATATTTCAGGGACAGGCTATAAAATAAGGTCACACCTTTACATCCTTGTTTTCGGTTTTAAAGACTCATGCTCATTTCTCACAACTGAAACCCCTCTCTGATTTGGGAGAAAGTGATAATGCTGAAGGACAGGGCAAAAGAAGCTGGCATCTGTAATGAAAGTTTGGTCAAATTACCCTCTTAAACAGTTTCTTTTCATCTTTCCTCTGCCCACTATCATTCCACTCTCTCCTTCTTTGACTTCATTTGGTTTCTGCCCCTACTCTCTTTAATATCATTTATGATGTACTTAGTTTTTCACTTTATTAATTGTCCAAAAATAAAGTTTAAAAAGCTTGATTTTGGGAGCAGGACAGAATGTGAACCATCCTTCTCAGTTGTCTTATGAATTCTCTTTTCTAGGATGCAATTCACATGGATGGTTGGAATTTGATGCTTTATATGACATGTAGTGTGGATATCAGAGGGAGCAGTTAACTAGTAACATTTTGTCCTATTGTTAGCACAACTTTACTCAACAAAACTGTAACACATGTCAAAATTTGTATGTAAGTGATCAAGACAAATGATGGCACTTTACAAGAAAAAATGTGCAGATCAAATAAAGCAACAAAGAGAGAAAATCTTTACTGATGATAAGGTAATAGTCAAGAATAATATATAATTTATAGCCATCTTATTCAATTCAGCATATTTAATAAAGCTCATAGTTATATAGATGCATAGGGGATGGAGGTAGTTGTTCATAGTCTAGGAAAAAAAAGAATACTTGGCACAAATTTAGAATTCTGAGACCAGATTAATTTATTTGGACTTGTTAAAATTCAAACAGGTAGAAAGGGCAATTAAAAATGTTAAAGAATAGAAAAGAATATTGTCCATACTGGGATGCCCACTTAAATCAAAGTTGTAGAATATTACAAGAGAATTGGGAAATAGTAACTGGATTAAATGATAAAACTATAAGGTGGTATTGTTCTCAGACAAATCATATACATTGCTAAAACTTTGATTTCCTATCTTCATGTCCACACATTTTCTCTTTGCTTATTAAAACAATAGAATTGGATGACCTGGCTTTTGTGGCTGTCCATTTTCTGTCCACAAATTTATCTCTATCACTTCTTAAACAAAATTTATTTAAGTATATCACTCATACATAACCATACATAAAAAATAAGTGTATAATAAGAGTTGTGAATTTGTCAAAAATACATAACATCATACAAGCCTCTCATACCTCACCTCACCTTACCACTAACACCTTGCATTGTTATGAAACACTTTTAACTAATGATTAAAGAACATCCTCAAAATATTACTACTAACCAAAATATCTTACATTTGGTGTATTTCCCCCCAACCCAGCCAATTATTATTATTATTACTATATCATTTATACATGAGCATACATAAACAATAAGTGTGTAGTAAAAGTAATGAACTTACAAAGCAAACATGCATAACTTTTTTAATAGTGTAGTTTCCAAAGAGAAGATATCTTTCTCTTCATCTCTATGTTTACCTGAAGCAATCCATGCTTTTCTCCCTTACAATCTTTTACTGATTTTCCTCACCTAACTGCTCCTATCCTCACAGCCAAAGACACTAACTTTTGGTCTTTAGCTTCCCTTAGGAACCAATATATTGAAACTGTTATAATTAAATCATTTTCTTTTTTAAACTTTTCAGAGATAATTGGAACTGCCATTCTGAGCTATTTGTTATAACAAATGTTATCACATTGAGCTAATATTATTGAAGCTGGACCTCCAAAATCTTGCAGTTTTATTGTGATCATGTAGTTTTATTAGAATAAATGAACAATTTGTTACTATTTGTGAAACATTCTCAATGGAGAAACCAAGTATAAGCTTCTTGAATAACCAAGTTTCATCAGGGTTGGAAGCTTCAGTTTTACACATTTAAAAGAATAACTCCACTTCTTTGTCATTTTGAAATTTCACTGACGAAGCAATTCATTCTGTAGGAATCTCTCAACCTTTGAATTCACAATTCATTTGGTACTAGGTCATACAATTGTCTATTTTTTGAGTAAATAAGATCTTATCTTCAGATATGATATCCTCTGAATTCAATTTTAAAGCAGTTGAAGATATCTTTCCCTTCAGCCACTGCAGATATGAGTAAGCTCTTACTAATATATAACTCACTTGATAGTACTATTGATTCATTGATGGATTCCTGATTATTCAGAAAAAAGGAACAATATCTAAAACTCATATGAAAATAAAATCTGGAACATTTGAGATCAATACTAAAAAGCACATGGAAAATAAATATGTTGACTCAAGTAACAAAAGTAATAACCTGAACTCTATAAAAATGAAAAGAATAAAACATGAAAAGTTCAAAACTTAGAGATTTAAGACAACTGATTTGCAAACATTATATGTAAGTCAGATGGATAATATATAAGAAGAAAAATATGAAGAAACAGTATACTATCATCAGTATTAAAAAAAATGTGAATCATGATTTCACTTTACTAATAAAGCAGAGAAAATAATATTCCAAATTTGTTTTCCTTAGAAAACTATATCATTCTGTCTATTTGTAGAAACATGGAAAATAATGATACCACATATATATATATAGAAAGGGATATTAAAACAAATATTATGTAAATGTATATTCTAAAAAATCTGTAATATTATGTAAGGAATTAATAATTACTTCTGGGGAGTGGGATTGGGAAATAGTAAGTTTTGAAAGGACAATTTTATGTTTCACCCTCTAACTTACTGTAAACTTTGAATGTTTAATATGAAAATATATTCATTTTATAATTAAAATAATTCTAATAAATTCAGATAAAACCAAATTGGAAAGCTACTTGATAATAGTTATGAAAATTTATGTGAACATTCATCTCTTTTGCTACAGTAATTCCATTTTAATACATTTTGATGAATTATTAAAATACTGAAAAGGTTACAAATGTAAAAAGCTTCATAAAACGTTTTTTTATGATTGTAAATTTGAAAACCCCTTAATTTAATAAAATAAATGATAAAATTAATAGATTTTATGTGTGAATTTATAACTGCTAGAATGTATAATACATAAGGATCCCTTTTATCGACAAAGAAAACTGCTTTTAACAATCCAAAATTAAAATCTGCCTATATAATAATTTTGCAGGCTGATTGTACCTATAAAGACATGCATACTTATATAAAGAAAGAAAAGTGAAGACCATTGGAGAAAACAATGTATGGAGAAATTCTGAAAAAGTTTTTAAAAATGATGTTTCAAAAGAAAGAAAAATTAGAAAAAAATAAAACCTCTGAAAGATAGTGGTAAGAGAATCATATGTGAGTAAAGATATAATTCAGGAAAAATTGTGTATCAAGTTGGATCCTTAGGATGTGAAATGCAATATCATGCATCTAGCATGAGTAATGGGTGATTTCAAGTACATGATAATTTCCCACAATTTTTCCAGTTTCAATGATTTATTTAAACATCTCATATATCCTGAATGACAATGAAGGTAGCATGGCCACTGTGAGCCAAAAGTTGGAAAAATAATTTCTTCTTAAAATATAGCCCAAAAAAGACAATAAAAGGTCAAGAATAATAGATGTAGGTGTGCAAATCAAAAAACATTTTTCTCAAGAGCGAATCTCCAAATTTAATATTTTTGAATTATATGGGAATATTGTTTTCAGTTTTTGAGAACATGTATGCACATGTGTATCATATACATATGCAACATTTAAAGTATCTATTAAAATCTCGAGTTTTCTAATAAAATAAAAGTTTTAAGTCATTAAAGTGACTTGCAAAATGACATACAGAAAACCAACAATTCTCAGACCTTGACAGAGAGCACAATCAATCACTCAATTGTTTTATTTTTTTCCATACACACACACAAATCTTGCTCCACCCAAGAAGTCCCCATAGTTAAAGACTGGGAATCAGACTTTTAAAAAATCCCCATGTGATTTTAATATATGATAACCTTTTGGAACCACTGAGATTTGTTGTCCATCTATTAGAACTAAAACTATAGTAATTTGGAGTCCATGACCATTGTTCTTGTCACATCAACACTCCCAATTTTCTTTGCAGATAATCCATTTCTCAGCTGTGTTATTTCCACAAGTACTGTAACCATAGACCTGAATAGCTGTGTAAAGGAGTTCATTCTGTTTGGGTTAACACAGAACATTCAAAGGAGGAAATAGTGTTTGCAGTATTTTTTTTTTTATTGTGGGTAAAAATCAAATTTTTCACAATACATACCAATATTTGTAAAATGATATATAAATACATATGCATGGGAATCCCTGTTTGCAGTATTCTTATTTCTTTACCTTGCAACTCTTTTTGCAAATTTACTTGTTCTGATGACCATCAGATACAGTCAGATGCCTATGAACCCCAAGTACATCTTCTTTTTTTACTTATCCTTTGCTGATACTTGTTTATCCACAACCACAAAACCAAGTTTGATTATAGATGCTGTATCTGAGAAGAAAGTCATCTCCTACAATGAGTGCATGAACCAAATATTTACATTTCACTTTTTTGCATGCATGGAGATCTTTGTGCTTGTCCTTATGTCATTTGATTGTTATGTGGCCATTTGTAACCCCCTAAGATACACAAGGATTATGAGCAGACATGTCTGTGGTGTGTTTGTGAATCTGGCTGGGGCAGGATCAGGTATCCATTCTTTAGCACAGATTTTCTTGGCTTTGAAATTACCTTTTGTGGTCATAATGTTATCTATAATTATTAATGTGATATAAAACCTCTGTTGAAACTTGACTGCATGGACACTTATATCATAAATCTACTCATAGTCTTTAATAGTGGAACCATATACAGGGTGAGTTTCATAATCCTGATCATCTCCTATATTTTAATCTTACATTCTCTGACAAACAAAAGTGCAGAAAGAAAACAAAAATCCCTCACAACCTGCACCTCCCACATAATTATGTCCAGCTTATTTGTTCCATGTATATTCACATATGCTCACCCTCCAACCACATTTACTGTGGACAAGATGGTGGCCATCTTTTACATGATTGGTAGAGTCTTGCTCAACCCTCTGGTTTGCACTTTGAGGAATACAGAAGTTAAAAATTCCATGAGAAAGGTGTGGTCTAACAAACTGTGATTTGAGGTAGCAAAGAGTGGAAAATCCCACTTGCTAATTCTGCAACTGTTTAAATAAAATTGATTGCTAGGGCAGAGAAACTGGTCTTATATGGATGTAAGAAATATAATTCTCTCTTAGTGAGACTTTTTGGGAAATAGACAGATTTAGCAAAATGGAGACACATTTTATTTTGAACTGGTGTCATTAGAATGAAAGAACATTAATTGCATTAATATTTGGAGAGCAAAAGACCAGTACTTAATTTCTTTCTCTGCATTGCAGCTTGTGAACCAGATCTTGTGTTTGATGTAATTTGCCTCCCTCTTTGTACATTATTCTGGTTCATATTTCTCTTCTCTATGTTTCTAATCCAAGTCTAATATTTGTCCCTGACTTCTATCTGATTTTCTTTTTTGGTGATTCAGTTCTGATATTTCTGAATCTAGGTCATATTTTCAGTTTCAACATTCAGCCAAAAGTCACTGCAAGAGTACCATAAATATAGGTAATTAAACAATTATTTGATTCCTCGGTTCTTTTAGTAACATCCTTAAATGTGGCCTTTCTTCCTCCCCATGAACATCTACAAGGAGATAACTCATAAACTTTTTTTTTTTTCAAAAAAGGACAAACATGACTATAATAAATATTCACTCTATTGAGCCACAATCTCTCCTGTATCATTAGTTTTGGTTTAAGTTCATTTATAACATTTATTTTAATAAACTGTTTTTTTTGTAATTTAAGTCATTGGACACTACCCAAAAATTTGCCTAGTGAATTAGTAACAATTTTTTAAAATTGTGAGAGTTATGATAATCAACACTTCATGGATACAATTATAGATATGAAAAAGCATAAACTGATATGTAAAAAAGAACTGGGCAGTACCATATAACATACCAGTATAATCCATCAAAAATATAGAATTAATTAATTGAAGTTAACATAGAGTAAACCAAGGAAGTAAAATGTCTCTTTAGGTATCAGGCACAATTTTAAGACAGTGAAGTCTTTCACTAATTAATAGTAAGACTTACTGGGCAATCTGCCTAACAGGTTCACTTCTGTGTTAGGGCAGATGTTTTGCCATATGGCTACTTAAGGCCATGACAAAAATATCTCTTGTTCAAAATCTATCTTTATAAAGAAAACATCATCTTGTAATTGGATTTCAAATAGAGACTTTCCTCCCTAGATAGAAATGGACTGATCAATGACCAGGATAAAGATTTTTGTATTCTTGATGTAGATTTCTCATGGCACCTCATTAAATTTACATTCTGCTTCAGAATGGGGTTCACTAATGAGTTAAGGCAACAAGAATAAAACCATGTGGGAGTCCAGGCAACAAAACTAAGAAGATTGTTTCCATGTAGATCTGAGGTCTGGACTCTAAACTGTTGGATTAACCTACCTAATGCCAGTTTGGGAGGCTTTGTATAAGAATGGCTCCTAGGGGCTAAGTTCACATCTTGACCTTAAATCTCTGATTATAATATTTTGGAAAATGTACTTAAAGCCCATATTCTTTACTGGAAAACTTCTTAAACTGCAAGTCCTATTGATGATGAGGCAAGATTTTCCCAGTTTGTAACTTAAACTGTCAACCATTCACTTGCATTTTCATGAATTTAGTAATACTATCTCATGCTGTAGTTTAGGATTGCTATATGGACAGAAGGGAATATCAAGAATTGAAAAAGAAATGAAGGAATGATGAATGGTGATGGAGCTAAGATGATAGGGGAAAGAAATTTTTCATCTTATCTTTTAGTAATCTCCATTGGGCATATGAATTTGTGGAAGGACAGTGATGATGAGAAAGCTCCTGCCTCCTCAGTCCCCTCTGTAATTAAGATTAGCTTAGGTTCCTTGGACAGACATGGGTTTAGGACACCAAATTTCAGAGAAATAATTTCATTCTGATTTTATATTATATATTTTCAAATTCAAATCAAGGATTTTTATGGCTTTGTGTATCATCACTTTAAAGAAGTTTCTCACATTTGTATCATCATCCCAGAGCTCTCACCTTAATACCAGACTTCTGTATTGAACTAATTACCTGAACTCTTCCTCTATATACCTAAAAGACATCTTCACAATCATCAACTGATTACTTTTACTCCAAACATGCTCTACATTCAGCCTTCCCCAGACAAATCCATCATTCCAATTACCAAGGCTAAAAATATTGAATTTAAAAAATGGTGATATTACAACTTATATCTAAAATTAGAAAAAAAAAATTGGCCTCCAATATATATCCATTGTGATATGTTTTCACACTAATGCTGCCACTATTCTGGTCTAAGCTGTCAACATCTTTTGCATCAATTGCAACAATAGACTCATAATTCTTCCTGCTTAAACTCCCTCCTTGCTGAATCTATTTTCAATATAGCAGCTAGAGGCTTCTTATAAAACTTGAGTAAAATCAGACCTCTCCTCTGAATCAAACCTTGTTGTATCACCTTTTCATTCAGAATAAAAGCCAAAATCCTTAAAATTATTTTACTTTCTCTTGCATGTTTGGTGTCTGTTACTCAAACCTTCATTCTCTTCATTCTCTTGTCTCTGGCCTCAGTGGCTTTTATCCTTGACTGCACCAGGCAGACTCATACTTTAAGGCACTTTTCTCCATCTGTTTTCTTTGATTAAAACACTCTTTCAGTAATGAGCTTTGCTAATAACTTCATTTTCCAAAGACACTCCTAATCCAAAGAAACTGTGAGATAACATGAGAATTGTTTTAAGCTGCTAAATTTATGGCAATTTGTTATACAATAGATATATAATATTGTAATTATGAAGGCCTGTTCTTTAATTGCATTTCCCCAGCAAATTACAAAACTCATTTTCATTTATATTCTAAACCTTTTTAAAAAAAACTTTGTCAAATAAACTATGCTATGCAAGACTGTCCTTCACTGGCCATTAACAGATTCTAATCTGTCTTATAAATCCTACAATCATACCATGATCTTTATTTGCTCCATTGTGGAGGAGGAAATTTCTTATCCTTTCTCCCTATGTATCTATGTTGCTAAGCTTCAAACACCAACATTATAGATTTATATATATGTATATAATGATCAACACAAACCTATAACCTTAATGGAAAAATACTCAAAATGTTGGGGAAGGAATTTCTTCTTTGTATGTGACTGAAAATATTAGAAATAGAGATACTCTTTCAGGAGTATAGTATTATTAAATCAAGATGAGAGTGGAATCATTTACGTTTTTGTATGTATTTATTTAGTGTAAGACCAGGTTTCTATAAAAGAGAGACCCAATGGCACAGTTGTTTAACATAAAGGAAGTTTATTTTCTTTGATATGACAGCTACATGTGAAGAGTCCAGTTTGACAGGGCAGTGCATCAACTCTCCCTCATTCAGTGACTCAGGTTCCTTCGTGGATTTTGCTTGGTCCTTCCCTAAGTCCTTTATATTCAACATGGGATCCATGTGCTAGCATCATTGGCTTCTCCTGGGAGCTTGTTAGAATTGCAGATTTCTGGTTTACACCTGTATAGTAATGAACCATCATTTGAACTTTAACAGTAGGTGATTCATATGTACACTGCAGTTTGTAAATTATTACCATGGGTACTGTTATCTACAGTGGGACTCTTTGTTCTTTGTTTCAGGAGATAACAAGAGGAAATAACGTGGAGGAATACTTAGTCAATGTTTTAGATTTTAGCCTGGAAATTACACAGGTTGCCTAGAGACAATCAATAAGAACAGAGCTTCACCTAGCTACAAAGAGGCTGGGTATTTTCAATAAATAATGTCTGTGTATATTTTTGGGCACATGCCAGTGTCAGAGACTGCTTGATATCCACCAGCAGTGTGTTTTGAGAATTTTTTTCCATTTAAGATATTGGTTTGCATTGATATCAATACATGAATATTGGAGTTTGAAGGCCATAAAGCCAGATAACCTCTGTTACTGCCAAAGGGGAGAGTGCATTTTAGTGGATATTTAACAGTTTCTGACACAGGCACTTGGCATCAATAACATCCTCAGAAGCATTTTATTTCAAAATTCACTTCAATTTCACTAATAGTTATTGACTCCTCATTATGTGCCAAATATTATTTTAGATATCTGTAAAAATATAAAACTAAAATCTGCCTTCAAAGCTCACATTAAAGTAGATGAAGCATTTCAAAAATCCAGTAGTAAACCAAAGACTTTTGTGAATGTCTAGGATTTGAAAAGCCTCCAACTAAGGACTTCTAGGTGTTTTTGTTTTGTTTTTATAAGGATATTTTAAGTTTATAATTTAAATCCACTTCAGCTTTAAACAACTCCCTTTTCACCTTACCTTTCATCTCTCCACATCTTCTTTCACTGGATCTTTTGGACCTCAGTTCAATAAGCAGACTCCTCTACATTCTCGTCTTTTGTGTAAACATTCCCTTTTATTCTCTCTCCTTTTTTGTTCTCCTCTCTGAGTCCTTCCACTTAAGTGGGGAGTGTTTGCTCTCCTATAGCTTTTTTGTCAATAGACCTGACAATGAGATTTTTAAACATTTTTGGTTATTTTTACTTGAAGATGACATTTTTGTTATGTATATCAAAGCTATTACATCTTTTTTAACAAATAAATTGTACTGATACATATTCATAAAGCAAAAAATTCATCCAAATTGTACAACCAATGGTATTTTATATAATCACAGAATTGTGAATTCATCACTTCAATCATTATTAGAGCATTTTTATTATTTTAATAATAGTAATATTAAACAAAAAACAGGCAAATAAACAAAAACCAAGATAACTCTTCACCTCTCAAACTCTCTATGCTTTCCCTGAGGTACATTGCTGCTATTTCTAGCTATTTTTACATATTTGTTTATTTGTTTTTAAGTAGTTGTATTGAGGTATATTCACATACCATATGAGCTATCGAACATTTTAGAATCAATGGCTTTTAGTATAATCACAATGTTGTGCATTCATCACCATGAAACATTTTAGAACAGTTTCATTACTTCAAAAAGGAAAACCCCACACCCATTAGGAGTCACCTCTCAATTCCTCTATCCTTCCCCAGCCGTACACAAACACTAATCTAATTTCATCTTTATAAATTGATGCATATTAATATTTTATATAAATAGAATCATGCAGTATGTAGTACTTTGTGTCTGGTTTCTTTCACTTAGCATAGTATTTTGTTGTTATTGTTGTTGTTATTGTTGTTGTTTTGGTCTAATATTAACAATTTGTAGTGTTCAAAAAAAAACAATTTATATATTCAGTTTTACCCATATTCATATTTCACATGCACTGTTGCTATGATGTACATTCCCATGTTACATTTTTTAGCTTTCCTTTTAGTAATATACATCAACTAAGATTAGATTTTCCCTTTAAAACACTGTCATACCCATATAATAGTACTGCACATTTCAGACTTTATGTTGTGCTTTCACCTTTTCTATTCATTTCCAAAGATTAACACACAAACTTTTTACCAATTCTGCTCAAGTTAACCTTCAGCTTTCCATTTTCTAACATCATTCTATTTTCTGGTGACCCATATTCAACTTATTAACTCCATGAGATTACACAATATATTTAGTTCATAGTAGCACAATCATACAGTATTTGTTCTTTTATGTCTGGCTTGCTTCTGTCAACATAATGTTCTCCAGATTCATCCATCTTGTCTTATGCTTTATGACTTCATTTCTTCTTACAGCTGCATAATATTCCGTTGTGTGTATACTCCAGAGTTTGTTTAACCATTCATCAGTTGATGGACACTTGGGTTGATCCATCTTTTGGCAATCATGAATAATGCCACTATGAATATCATTGTGCAGATGTCTGCTTGTGTCACTGCTCTCAGCTCTTCTGGGTATATACCCAGTAGTGGTATTGCTGGTTCATATCGCAAATCTATATTCAAAATCTTAAGGAAAACTGTCAAAGAATCCTCCACAGTGGATATGCCATTCTACATTCCCACCAATAGTGAATAAGTTTTCCTATCTCTTGACATCCTCTCCAACACTTGTAGTTCTCTGTCTTTTTAATAACGGTCATTTACATAGGTGTGAAATGATAGCTCATGGTAGCTTTGCTTTGAATTTCCCTAATCACTAGTGATGTTGAACATTTTTTTCTGACTATTTGTATTTCCTCTTTGGACCTTGTATCTAGTCATGTCTTTTGCCCTTTTTTTAATCTTGTCATTTGTCTTTTCATTGTTGAATTGTAACATCTCTTTATTTATCATGGATATTAAACCATTATCAGATATGTGATTTCCAAATACTTTCTCCCATTGTGTTTGGGTATTCAGGCACACTTCCCATTCCAAATGAATTGGGTAATTGCCTTTTCTCTTTCTTTAAAGAAGGCTATTTAAATTTTCATTGAATTGCATTGAATCTATAAATCAGTGTGGGTAGGATTGATAATCCTCACGATAGTCTTCCAATCCATGAACATGGAATATCTTTCCATTTGTTTAGGTTTTCATTGACTTCTTTTAGTAAATATTTGTAGTTTTCTACATATAGAACCTGTACTTCTTTGGTTAAAATGATTACTAATTATTTGAGTCTTTTGTTGTTACTGTAAATGGAATTTTTTCCTTGATTTCCTCCTCAGTTCATTCAATACTAGTGTACAGAAACCATACTGATATTTGCATGTTGCTCTTGTATCCTGCCACTTTGCTGAACTCATTTAATAGCTCACATAGCTTTGTCATAGACATTTCAGAATAATTAAAATATAGGATCCTGTCATCTGCAAATAGTGACAGTTTTACTTACTCATTTCCTATATGGATACCTTTTTCCCCTCTGTTTAATGGTTCTAGCTAGAACTTCTAGTACAATGTTGAATAACAATGGTGACAGTGGGCATTCATGTCTTGTTCCTGATGGTAAAGGGAACACTTTCAATCTCCATTGAGCATGATGCTGGTTGTGGGTTTTTCATATATACTCTTTATCATATTGAGGAATTTTCCTTCTATTCCTATCTTTTGAAGTGTTTTTATCAAGAAAAGTTGCTGCATTTTGTCAAATGCCTTTTCTGTTTGGGTCAGGGTGATCATATGTTGCTTTTTCCATCAATTTATTAATGTGGTGTATTACCTTAATTTATTTTCTTATGTTTAACCACTTTTGCATACCAGGAATGAATCCCACTTGGTCATGATGTATGCATTTTGATACACTGTTGCAACCTATTTTCAAGTATTTTGTTGAGAAGTTTTGCATGTATTGTCATTAGAGAGATTGGTCTGTAAATTTCTTTGCTTGTAGTATCTTTATCTGGCTTTGGTAAAATGGTGATGTTGGCTTCATAAAATGTGTTGTGTAATTTTCCCTCCTCTTCAATTTTTTGGAAGAGTTTAAAGAGAATTAGTGTTAATTCCCCTCAAAATGCTTGGTAGAATTCACCTGTGAAGTCATCTCATTCTGGACTTTATTGGTTGGGAGAATTTTGATGACTGATTCAATCTCTTCAAAGGTGATTGGTTCATTGAGTTCTTGTATTTCTTGCATTATCAATGTAGGTTAGTTGTGCATTTCTTTCTTTTTTTTTTTTTTTATCTATTCTTTTTTTTTTATTGTGGGTAAAAATCAGCCAGTTGGAAGGTTGTGCATTTCTAAGAATTTGTATATTTCATCTAAGTTGTCTAGTTTGTTGACATACAGATTCTCATAAGAGCTTCTATGATTCTTTTTATTTCTATTGAGTCCATTGTAACTTCCCCCTTTCATTTCTGATTTTATTTGTGTATTCTCTCTTTTTTTTTTCAGCTTAGCTAAGGGTTTGTCAATTTTATTGATCTTCACAAAGAATCAGCTGTGCTTTTTTAAATTTTGTCTATTGTTATTTTTGTTTCCAATTTCATTTATTTCTGTTCTATTCATTTTTATTTCTTTCCCTATGCTTTCTTTAAGAGTTGTTTTTTGTTCTTTTTCTAGTTTCTCCAGTTGTTCAGTTTGATCTTTTATTTTACCTCCTTTTTCTTTTTTAATGTAGGCATTTAGGACTATAAATTTCCCCCTCAGTACTGCCTTCACAGTATCCCATAAAGTTTGATAAGTTTTGTTCTCATTTTCATTCATCTCAATATATTTACTAATTTCACTTACAATTTCTTTTCTGACCCACTGAAGATTTAGGAGTGTGCTGTACAGCATCTACAGATTTGTGATTTTTTATCTCTTTCCCTCCTTTTGTTAATTTCCAGTTTCATTCCATTATGATCTGAGAAGGTGCTTTGTATAATTTGAATCCTTTTATATTTATTTAGACCTGCATTGTGACCTAAAATGTGGTCTATCCTGGATAAGGATCCATGAGCACTTGAGAAAAATGCATAAACCTCTGAGTTTGGGTGCAACATTCTGTATACGTCTGTTAGGTCTTTCTCATTTATGATATGGTTCAATTTCACTGTTTCCTTGTTGATCTTCTGTCTAGTTGCTCTATCTAATGATGTTAGTGTTGTGTTGATGTCTGCAACTATTATTGTGGAGATCCCTATTTCTCCCTTCACTTTTGCCAGAGTTTGCTTCATGTACTTTGGGGCACCCGGGTTATGTGCATAGATATTTATGACTGTTATTTCTTCCTGGTGGGTTGTCCCTTTTGTTAATATATAATGGTATTCTCTATCTCTTATAACATTTTTGCATTTAAAGTCTATTTTGTTCAATTTTAGTATAGCTATCCCTTTTTTATTTTGGTTACTGTTTGAATGTAGTAACTTTGTCCAACGTTTCACTTTCCCTGGGTCTAAGGTAAGCCTCTTGTAGATAGGAAATGGATGGCTCATGTTTTTTGTTCCATTCAATTAGCCTATATCTTTTGATTGGGGAATTTATTCCACTCACATTCAATAATACTACTGTAAATGCATCTGTTATTAAAGACCTTTCAACAAAGACAATTTCAGGCCAGATGACTCTAATATTCAATCTTTCCAAACATTTAAAGAAGAAGTATACCATTCTCATCCCACTTTTTTAGAGAAAGAGACACACACAGACGAAGGGGATACTAATCCCAGCAAAACTTCTATATCCAAAAGGGTAATAAAGTGTATTTTAAAAGTGCTTAATCAACGGAAGTTGGTAACATTATTAGTTATCAGGGGAAAAAAACTTCGTAGGACAAGACTATACCCTTTTATATACTCACCAGATAAAAAAATATATATATAAATTATGATGAAGATATAAAGGAACTGGATGTCACACACATTGTTGTTGGAGATTTAAATCAGTAGGTAATAGAGGTGAACATATACATATCAAATTGTTAGTTAAATCAAATAGAAAAAGCTAAAAATGTTCATTCAAAAGCAATAAAGAGAAAAAAGCCTGAAAACAACCCAAATATCAATTTATGGAAGATAGAATAAATAAATTGTGGAATAGTCATATAATGAATATTATAAAGTAACGAAAATGAATAATCTACAAAAGTGCAGCATCAATAAGTTACAGAAATATTATTAGTGAAACAGGTCATATGCAGAATGAGTATAATATCTGGTTTCAATTATATATGTGTCAATGCATAATATAACTAAGCCACACTTTTAAAAATCAGTTTAGTAGTTACCCTTGAGGAGTAATTTGCTAGAGTTTTAGGATTCTGGTTGTAATGTTTCTGGATCTTGGTGCTGGTTACATGGTGTGTTCATTTTAGGTATTTCATTAATTTGTATTTTTCTCTTTTGTGTACTTTTCTTCACATATGTTACAAATCAATAAAAAATTTTGTATGAAATAAAAAGACATGAGTATATAAACCATATTCTAGATCATCCAGACAAGCATTTAAAGTCATATTTATTTACTCCTGTTTGCCATTACAATGGCACAAATAGTGCTTTTGCCTATGGTAGAACCAGAAAATGTCAGATATGATCTTGAGAAATTCAAATATCATTAATAGTCAATGAATTGTAGATAGTACCTTTCTTTGCTGAACTATGATTTCACAATATTTCAGAAGGATCAAATTAGAGGTAGTATAGGAGTACCAAACTCAAAAAATATTTTTATTGTAAATAACAGTACCATATTCAAAACTGATGACTTTTTTACAGGTAGATAATCCTAAATAAAACCCTTCATTATAATTAATTTTAATTAATTGATAATGTATTTCTGGATGTAAATTTATTCTATTTACTTAATTGTGCAAGAAAATAGTAAAAACATAGAAAAAGCACAGTCCAAGTTTTTAATCTTGTCTCTAGACTATCACTTGGACTGCCCAAGCCCTGGTGTGGTTGGGCTTGGGAGTGGAGCCAAATTTTGCTTTTAAAAATGCCCTCAGTTCAGTGGTTTCTTACCAAAGCATCAACAAGATGGTATTGTAAAGGACATCATTGCCCATGTAAGTGATATAGGTGAGTGAACTCCAGATCCGGGTGCTTGGTCAGTCTATTCTGTTCTATGTGCAGACTTAAGGCTAAAGCAAGTTTTGGAACATGATGTCCATCCAGAAAGATACATTTTACCAGGAGCCAGCTAAAATTATTAGAGTGCTTGTCTTAGTTTGCCAAAGGGCTGACAATGCAAAGT
>JAQZBX010023333.1:0-30914 GCA_029593785.1 Cabassous unicinctus | reverse complement strand
TCCCCCATCCCAGACACCCCCACCAATGAACCTCTGCAGCCCCCATTGTAACTCTTCTGTGATCTAAACCTTCTTTGAAGATGAAGCCAATATAATAACCAAATACAATTAATAGGAAAATGAAATAATAATGATAAGCTTAAATGCAAGAGATAAAATACATGGATACTCAGAAAAAAAACTAAAAATAAAATATAATGGGAATCCCTGTAGTTTCTGAGTAATATTTGGGTAATCTAGGCACCTCTATAAATTGTATACATATATATATAACAAATAACATTTATGTAAACAAATGCAAAAAAAATAAAATAAAATAAAATAAAATCAAAAAAAAAATATTATACATTTATGAGCCTATCAATTTAAAAATAAGAAGAATGGAAAAGAAAAACATTGCAAGTTCTGTTATATTAACTGTGGTGTTTATTGAGTACTGTCTATAGGTTTAGCACACACAAGAAAAGTTCAACACAGGTCCTCTCAAAAAACCATACCTTTAAATGATAAGGAGAGACACTTAGACGAAATAATTGGTGAACAGAAGTGTATTTTATAGAGCAGTATGGTATGTTGATGAAAATTATGACTGTTTTTGTAAAATTAGGTAACATGATTGGACATAATTTGGAACTAACTGTTCTGATTGTGCAGCACAGACAAAAAATAAAAAGCATAGGAAGAGACCTATGTCAGCTAGTTTGAATAAGAAAAAGGGCATCATAGTTTTCTACATGGTTCTGTAGTCAACATTATTTATAAAGTCACAATAATATAAATAATGAATATTGGTTTAATTAAGATGAGGTAAAAATTGTTGTCTTTGGAAAATAAGACTCAGAGACTCTAATTGTCATAATAAAACTTGTAAGTAATGTCTGACTCTATAAATTCTGTTCATGCATTGTTAAAAATGAAAACTTTTTTAAAAAAAAAAACAGACTTCAGCATTTTGTCTGATACTGTAAGAATTCACCAAAATCTCAAATTCACAGCAAAACTGCTTGCCAATGGCCCTCAACCATCTGAATCTCTGATCTATTCAGGCAGATTTTTGTTTGGGATTTGAGCCAGCAGCAAAGAGAGTCAAGCTGATCTGGGTCTGAATAGAATACTAGTTTAAAGCCAACATACAGAACAAACCTAGCTCCAAAATGGAAAACAGGACCAATGTAGGATGAAAGCAAGACTCAAGATTTGGCAGCAATATCAGAATACTCTGAGCCAAAGCATCTTAAACATTCAACGTCTTACTGAAATAAAACCATTGCAGAGAATAGTATCATTTTCCATTGTTGTTAGCTCTCCAGATCACTCTTCGTTAAAACCTACTGTTGGGAGTAAATTGTCCTTAGATGACTTACTAGAGGAAACTTTGGTAAAGGAGAAAATTCATTACGTTTAAAATTCTGTAATGCAGAAAAATTTTAGAGATTATCTAAAAAACACTAGAGTAAAGTTTCTTTGAGGAAATTAGATCTGCCAGAGATTAGATCAAGAAAAAAAACTAGAATTAAGGCATTGCTTAAGAGCTTTTAGTAACATTTAACCTCTCTCCCCTTTTCTCCAGAAACAGTGATTCCAGAAGAAGTTACAGTATTAGATCTATTTTATTTCCTCTTTTTCTTCTCTGGGAAAAAAAAAGCTACGTGAAGGGAATCAAAGGGACAGCATTTTCATACATTTATAATTGTTATATTCAAGAATGATTAGGCATGGGGATAAAGATCATTTCTCTTTTCCAAGGAGAAAATTTGATAAGTAATTTCAGTTAGTAGCGATTTGATGAGGTAACTTACAGGAGCAAAAATTTACTATTAGCAGCTGCCTGTCACAGATTTCAAAGCAATGTTTTGCTTTCCCCCAAAGACATCGCTCTCAATCTACTTTCTGAGTTGCTTCAAATGGACACTTTGAATCCCTGGAGGAGGGAGCTGAAGGTGAGCTGCTCTTGAAGGCGTACTCATTCAAGCTCCCCACTGATAACATGGTTATAGTGACGCAGACAACGTGGTTATACAAGTGCCCCCAGATCCACTAGCCACCTTGAAATGATAACGACTTTTTTATCTTGATTCTTATTTAATGGCCCAAAGGAATGCATGTTATATTCCTACTAGCCAATACATTTCTTAAATCTGTGGTTATATACAATTATATACAATTATTTCTTAAATCTGTGGTTATATACAAAATGATAATTAGTAAATTATCATTTACTAATTCAAAACAATATATATTGAGTACTTATTATATATAAAGCACTTTTCTAGATCCTATGGCAGATAAATGAGACAAAGTTCTTAATTAGCCCTTTCCAGCTGGTTATGGGAAATAAAACAAAGTATTGAAATAGCCCCCCAAAACGACGATATGAAATCTGCCCTGAAGAACAAAATAAAGCACTACTAAGGCATCCTTATGAATCAATGGCAAAGCATTGATTTCTGCCAAATTTGTAAAGATTTACAACTATAGATATAAAATATAAAAGCAGCAGCATTTTCTTCATTGTTGACATTTAATGACCACATACTATGAACCTGGCACTGTTAGGATTTAATCCTCACAGCAGCAATCCTAACAGAGTGTAATTTTCACAAATTCAGTGGTGCAGGAAAGCAAAGGTCTCAAGGAACTCCTGTCATATAAACTTTCCTTACACTTCTTTACTCTTAAACTGGATTTAAGATGAACCTGCACCCTGCCCAGGGAGTGCTAGTTTAAATGTCTGATGATACCAGCAGGATAGAGAGCCATTTTATACAGGAAACAACAGTACGAGGGTATATTCAGCACAGACTCCAACATGGTCATTGTTATGCCACGGTAAACATGTGAAGGCAATGAGTAAAGTAGCCTTCGCATGGGGGCCTGAGCTCCAGTGAGGAGCACTGAAAAGGACAGGCCTTGTGAATTCAAACCATCTCACCAGGCAGCAATGGGGAAGTGAGTAATTATCCCCAGACAGTGACCTTTTCTGATACAGATGAAGGAAAGAATGAAGCTCATGCTTCAAATAATACACCCTCCTCCTGGAGTTGAAATATCACATTTGGGCCCAACTGGATTTTAAAATCGTATTTTAAAAATTGCAATAATTAGCATAAGGATGTTTAAGTACCCTTTATATTGATATTATGTTATATTGAAAATGGCATAATGATATACTACTGGCAAGGGCTTTTAAAAAACCTATAGATATAGCAGCAATGGTGTAAGTAGTTATCATGCTGGACTTTTTATTACATTGATACTGGAAGACTTTTCAAAGTGCAAGATGTAATATAAATGATTATTAAAGTAAAATAAAAGTGTCAGAGCCAAGTTTAGTGCTCAGCTTGTCCCAGTAATAGATATGTTAAAATCTAATGGCTTTAAGATGAATGATCTTTCTTAGTTCTAGATTTAAAAATCATAAACATAGTTTTAGCTACCTATCTGTATGGTTTAATCTGGCATACCTTTGAACACAATATTTAACTCAAGTTCAAAGCTCTCTTGTTGAAGACCATTTTAAATAGATCAAACTTATCACTGCTTGAGAGAATTCATGTAACATTTTGAAGCCCTATTGGGTTCCAAAATATTTTGTTGGCATTTTGTTATATTTCAGAGTAATTTTATAGGAAAATGGGTTTTAAAACAAATCAGTAAGAAAAAGAAAAACAACCCAGGAGCGGGGGGAAACATGGGCAAAAGCCATGAACAGGCATTTCACAAAAGAAGACATTTGTAAATAATAACATAAAAAGGTGCTCATTTTCATTCGTAATGAGGAGAATAAAATTTGAGATGACATTAAGATAACTTTACATCTAATAGATTGGTGCAAAATAAGAAGTCTGACCGTACCTAATGCTAGTGAGGATGTGGATCCATTGGAATGGGGCTAGTGGTACTATAAATTGGTAGAAGCATTTTTAAATTCTTTAAATAAAGCTCTGCCAGATACAATATCAGAGATAAAAGAATAAAGTTAAAAAAAGATGTAAAAATGTAAGCAAAACTAATGTATTTTTGAGGTATATATATATTATATATATTATAGATTATATTTGAGGTATATATATTATGTATATATATATATATAAAATTATAAAACTTTTTAAAATAAAGGCATGGGGAGAGTAAAAAATAAAATTCAAAATACCTCTGATGGCCTGCAGGCTGATGCTACTAGTAGCATTCTTACTCTTGAGCTGAGTGGTTGTGTTCATTACATTGTCGTGCCATATAACACGTTGCAAGCATTGTTTAGTATTTATAGATTGGTTTACATAAACATCTTTAAAGCATATACATAAAACTGTGTTACCAAATTATTCCTTCACAATTGTAGCTATTTTCATTTTTCTCCTTTATATCCTAGAAAGTGCTTTCATGTAACTTTTTTTCCTCAACTATATTTTATTTACTCAATCATTTACATGTGGTTTTAAAAACCATAAGAAGAAAAGCTGACATGATCTTTATTATTTTGTATATAAGAAAAACATTTCAAAATATCTATACCTATGTCTCTATCTCTATAGATGGATTGACCTAGAATACAAAACCTACAGAAAACAGTAGCTATAGAACCTATAGAAAACGCTTCCTTCATACACAATTAGAGGTCATTTAAAATGGTCATTAGTGTCAGTTAAATTTCATATAATCCTAGCGAAAAAAATATTAAATTTGGACTATTAGAGACTCTAAAAAACTGACTACATCACCATAGTCCCATGTATATATATGTAACATGGATGCAATTTTGATTTTATATCAAGCAGTGTAAATAAGGTTTAATATGGTATCAAAGTCATTCTAACACAGGGGTTCTTAACCTTTTTTGTTCCACAGACCCCTTTGCCAGTCAGGTGAAATGAATACTACTGTAATTTATTTATTGCAAACATTCATAAGTGAAGGAAATGCTAGATTTCAGTTAGAGGTCAGAGAAAATAAAGATGATAAGTTGATTTTTTTCAATTCAAGCTCACGGAGCCCCTGAAATCTTTCCACCTGGTTAAGAACCCCTGTTCTAACAGAATGATTGTATTTATTTTACAGATGAGTAAATTGTTATAATCCTTTTCATTCAAATGATCTTACATCTCAAATATACAGCTTAAAATTTCATAAAAAATAAAATAATACTTTAATAGTCTTTACCTAGGAAAGCTTTTCTAGTATACCTGTCTGCTGTAAGATGTTTGAAAGGTGTCTCACATTAAGATTTATATACAACTCACTCCTAGTGAGTGACTCCTAGTGAGTGACTCTGGCCTCTAAAACCTTAATATTGTTTAGGTGACTTGTTAAATTATGCTGATGAGATTTTATTAATGGGATTGTGAGAAATCATGTTGCTAACCTAAAAGTCTTCCAGTAAAGAACATGCTTGATGTGATTAGAATTCATTTGTTTACTAACTCAGTCAGAAATTTGGAGTTTTGGACATATCCCAGATTCAAAAGAAGCCTCAAAGGACTCATTTACTTTAAAAATAATTAGAATCAATAATCCTTGAAGCCTCAAACGGAGAACCTAAAGAATAGTCAACCAGAAGAAAGCTGTTCTACAGCAGAAATTTCAGATTTATATGCCAAGGCCGTCTACTTATTGATTCTCTGCAAATCAATTTCTTTATGTATAAATGGATGATTACAAATCACAGAAGTTTCTGTCTCTCAGCATGAATAATCATAGAGATTTGCATATGTTTTTAACACTGCATGGCACAGAGGAACCATAAAAATGAGTTGGGAACATGAAAAGCTAGAACACCCAGCATCTAATTAGGATTACATTTAGCTGAGTTATATCAGATACAAATATAGTTTTCGAGTCCACAAATGTATTGTTTTCAAATTTATGGCAATTAATTACTTCAGAGACATGGTAAATATTACTAAATTAAACAAGTCTCAAAACTATAGTTAAAAAAAAAACTATAGTTAAAACTGAATCGGAAGAAAAAGTGCATGGCTACAAAGGACTGTTCTTTTAGTACTATTTTTCAGCTTCCTGTGTCAATTTATTCATCCATGCCTTCAACAAATATTTGTTAGAAAGCTACCATATGTCTTGCAAAGCAAATGCTAATGCAAAATAACACTGAGGTCCAATTAAACCTGTTTTGATTATGTGTTCATAATGTTAGTCCAGAAATAATTATGGCAAAAAGTCCAGATTAACTATAAAAGCTACTTAATTTTTCTTTATGCAATAGCATATCAAAGTCATTAATTAAATAATCTAGAACAGGAGTTAGCAAACTTTTCCTATAAAATGGCAGATAAATATTTTAGGCTTTGAAGACTAGACCATCTCTCTTGCAACTACTCTACTCTGCAGTTATAGCACAAAAGCAGCCATATATAACAGACAATATGTAAAAATACTTAAACAAATGAGTATGGCTGTGTTCCAATAGAACTTTATTTATAGACACTGAAATTTAAATTTCAGATAATTTTCATGTTACAAAACATATATTCTTCTTTTGATTTTTTTCCAATTCCTTAAACATGTGAAAATCATTCTCAGCTCATGGACTATACACAGACCAGCAGGAAGCGGGATTTGGCCTATGAGCTATAGTTTGATGACCCTTGATTTAGAATATAAAAATTTTTCTCCCTTAAAAAAAAGACACTTTTCAGGAACTTCCAGGGAAGATGGCAGAGTAGGGAGCTCCAGGACTCAGGCCTTCCACCAAAACAGATATTGAACAAGCAGGAACTGTCTGAAACAACTATTGTGTTTCAGACAGAAGAACACTATTCAGCATCCAGGGAAGAGCAGGAGGAAGAGGCTGATAAACTATGGTAAAAAAGCAGTAATTGCTCTCTCCATGCAGTAGCTAATGGCACCCATTCCCATGCACATGACAGACTGGCTTTTGATTAGCAAATTTCAATCTCTGGGGGCCTGGCTCTCAGGGCAACTACTGTTTCAACCTGCCCAAAACAAAGGCTATGGCAGCCATTGTTTCAACCCTCCTCACACAGAGGCAGAGGCAGTGAGGATTTAAAGAGCACTTCCTCAGGACTGCTAGTGACAGTTATTTAAAAGTTTGCATTTGCTGGGCAGGCCAGGAAAGCTCAGCTTTGGGGAGCCATTAGGGAAGTTTTGGTGCCCTTCCTATTCCTCTCCTTGGGGAAGACTGGAAGCTGTCTGCATCCCTTTTCTGGGTCCCTGGCCCTGGTTTGGCTGGGAAAGTCTGACATGGGAAAGTCCTTTCTGGGGTGACCCTTCTCCCAGAATTTGCCCACCAGGCTAAAGTAGCCTGAGACAATGAAAGGAGTGTGAAAAACTATCCAAATTGGAAAGGAAGAATTAAAACTTTCCCTCTTGTTCTTTTTTGCCACCCCAGCCCCCCAGCCCCCACTTGGGTGGTGTCATTTCACAGCTTTACTTTGTATCTCTGGCTTTTGTGCTCCCTTCCTCTCCCCTCACCAGCTCTTACCTACCCACCCCTAAGCAACTCTCTTCAGAGGCGGGGGAATCAGGAGGGGTTGTTAAGGGGGGCAGCCCTGATGGGACCCTTTGAATCTGACTTGGAGGCCTCCCCCAGCCCAGCTGCCCTGAAGAGTACCACATCTAACATCTGCTTGTTGCAGGGGTGGGGGAGCGCTCAGGCCTACTGGGGTTCTCGCCCAACCTGGCCCTGAGCTCCCAACCATCCCCTGAATGTGTGCATGTGTGGGGAGGAGCTGACACACCCAGCTAAAGCACAAGCACCTTAGTCGTACCTCTCCTGTCCCAGTGTGGACCCCAAACCACAATACCCTGGTCCCTACGCATCAGGGGGTGCCTGCCCGCCTCCCTAGGTGTATCCCAGAAGGACGCAGAGGCAGGCTCCAGGGACCGGGTCTCCCTACCCCAACCCCTATCCCAGCAGGCCCCTGCTCATTCCAGCCTGGGTGGAGCTTGTCCCTGGCCCTCCCCTGAGCCCTTGCAGCTTTGGGCTGGGTGGCAGTGCCCAGCTGTTTCAGGGACCACAGGAGGCACCCCTGGCTCCCTGGACTGCATGGCAGGGATGGGGGACTTAGGGGAAAGGGTATTTGGAGAGAGGGGCTGGGATGCAGGGGAGGAAACTCCCCTGACAGGGTCATGCCTTACCCCAGGAGCTGCCACCCAGTCTGCTGATTCTTGTCCTCTTCCTTCCTGCCCAGACCAAGCTGCATGGTCCCCCACCAGGTCAGCTGTGAAGGAACACGAGTGGAGTGGCAACAAGACTGCAATTCCTGCTTCTCCAGTCACTCCCACCTCTTGCAGGATGCACAGAATGCCTATCTGCACAAAGTGCCAATGCCCACCCCTGCTTCCTACCCCCTGTTCCCTAAGTAAGATTGCACTATAACTAATGTAAAGGCAGGAGGGACACTGGGAAATGAGAAGCAAGGAAATCAGTGACACTGGTGAGGAGAATAAACTAAACGGCTTTTGTTTAAAATAAAAAAAAATACAGAAAATCCCAAAAAATCCACCACAAAGCATCTAGAGCTAATAAATGAAGTCAGCAAAGTGGTGGGGTAAAGGTCAACACCCAAAAAGTCATCAGTGTTTCTATACACAAGCAATGAAAATTCAGAAGAAGAAATCAAGAAAAAAATTCCATTCAAAATAGCAACTAATGCTCAAATGTGGCCTCTTCTAAGCCAAACTCAGCATATAAACATACTACCTTCCCCCTGGCATGGGACATGACTCCCAGGGATGAGCCTCCCTGGCACCAAAGGATTATTACCAAGCTCCAACTAGCTAAGAGATGTCAAAGTGAGTCAAGAGGTCATTCCAGAGGATACAGGCCATTATATATTTTGTCATAACTTATAAAATTGCTCAGGACAAAGTGTAAACTATAATGTAAACTATAATCCACAGTTAGTGGCAATGCTTCAATATGTGTTCAGCAATTGTAACAAATGTACCACACTAATGAAGGATGTTGTTAATGTGGGAAAGTGTGGGAGGGGGTATATGGGAATCCTCTATATTTTTTGTAACATTTATGGAATCTAAAGTTTCTTTAAAATAAAAAAATAAAATAAAATAGCAATTAAAAGAATCAAATGTATAGGAATAAATTTAACCAAGATATAAAGAACTTGCACACAGAAAACTACAAAACATTGCTAAAAGAAGTTAAAGAATACCTAAGCAAATGGAAGGGCATTCCATATTCATGCACTGGAAGACTAAATATGGTTAACATGTCAATACTACCCAAAGCAATTTATAGATTCAATGCAATCCCAAACAAAATTCCAGGAGCCTTCATTGTAGAAATGGAAAGGCCAACCATTAGATTTATACAGAAGGTTAAGGGGCTTCAAATAGCTAAATTCATTTTGAAAAAGAAGAATGAAGTTGAAGGACTCACACTTCCTGATCTTAAAACATTACAAATCCACAGTAATCAAAACAGCATGGTACTGGCCCAAGGACAGACATATAGACCAATGGAATCAATGTGAGAACTCAGAAATCAACCCTCACATTTATGGCCAACTGATTTTTGACAAAGTGGCAAAGACCACTCAATTGGGAAAGAATAGCTTCTTCAATTGATGCTGAGAAAACTGGATCTCCATTTTCAAAAACAAGGGAGGATCACCATATCCAGAAATCAACTCAAAATGCATCAAAGACCTTAATATACTAGTTAGAACTATCAAACTCCTAGAAGAAAATATAGGGATGCATCTTCAGGATCTTGTGTTAGGCAATTGTTTCATAGACTTTATACCCAAAGCACAAGCAAAAATAGAAAACAATAGATAAATGGGACCCCATCAAAATTAAAAACTTCTAGTACTCAAAGGACTTTATCATTAAAGTAAAACAACCACCTACACAATGGGAGAAAATATTTGGAAGTCACATATCTGATATAGGCTTAACATTCAGAACATATAAAGAAATCCTTCAACTTAACAAGAAAAAGACAAAAATTCCATTTGAAAAACAAACCTGGGAACTCATATGTAATGCCTTTCAGCTTGAGGGGCCCCTTTAGACCTGGGTGTCTCTCGAGAGCATGGGCAGCTCCTAATAGGGGAGGACAGACCAGTGTGTCAAGTCCTCAGTATTGTTGCAAGTAACTATGAATCTTGTCCCTCAAGGAGTGAAGCCTGGTGGTCGCTGTGGGCCCCAAGGGGAGGGGGAGGGAGAAATAGAATAAATGGAAGAGGGGTTATTTAGGGGGCAACGGAAGTGTTCTGCATGATCTTGCAATGTTGGATATACAGGCCATGTTAAATTTCATGAAAAATTTATAAAAGTATATGTTCTAAAATGTAAACCATAATGTAAACCATTGACCATGATTAGTAGCTATGTTTCATTTTTTGTACATCAGTTGTAACAAGTGTACCAACCACAGATTAAAAAAAAAAAAAAAAAAAAAAAAAAAAAAAAAAAAAAAAAACGGGCAAAAGTCTTGAACAGACATCTCTCCAAAGAAGATATACAAATGCCCAGAAAGCACATGAAAAGATGCTCAACATCATTAGCCATCAGGAAAATGCAGATCAAAATCACAATGAGATACCATTTCACACTCATTACAATGGCTGCTGTTTAAAAACAAACAAACAAAAACAAAACAGAAAATAACAAGTATTGGAGAGGATGCAAAGAAATTGCTGGTGGGAATGTAAAACGGTGCAGTCACTGTGGAAGACAGTTTGGGGGTTCCTCAGAAAGCTAAGTATAAAACTACCATATGATCTGATAATTCCACTACTAGGTATTTACCCAAAAGAATTGAAAGCGGGGACTCAAAAAACTCACAACTGCCAAAAGATGGAAGCAATCAAGTGTCCATTAACCGATGAATGGACAAATAAAATGCGGTATATACGTGCAATGGAATAGTATTTAACCATAAAAAGGAACGAAGTCCTGATACATGTGGTAACATGGATGAACACAGAAGACATGTTGAGTGAAATAAGCCAGATACAAAAGAACAAATATTTTATGATCTCACTAGTTTGAAACAATGAGAATAAGCGATCTCATACAGTCAGAATCTAGAAGCTGGTCATCTAGGTGACCAGGGGATGAGGTGGGGATAGGGAATGGGAAGTTAAGGCTTAAAATAGGGTTCCTATTTGGAGTGATGGAAATGTTTTGGTAATGGATGGTGGTGATGGTAGCACCAACATTGTGAATGCAATTAACAGCAATGAAATATATATCTGAATATGATTATAGAGGAAAAGTTAAGATTGTATGTGTGATAACATAATAATTTTTTTTAAAAAAATCCATGGAACTACACTACGCAAACAGTGAATCCTAAGTTAAACCATGGCTTTAATTAATAGTACAATTATTAAAATGTGCTATCATCAATTGTAACAAATATTCCTCACCAATGCAAGTTGTTGGAGGGGTGGTATATGGGAATCTTGTATATTATGGGGGATTGTTCATAAACCCACAACTTCTCTAATAAAGAAAAAAAAATACAAAAAAAGTCACTTTCTAAAAAATGCAAGACATGAAAAAAACGATTTTCTGTTTCTCCCAAGGCTTTAAAAGTTCTAAGATGCACTTTGGGCATATTGCCGAACCTCAGTATAATTAGAGAAAGAGTCCCTATCGCATTTAATTTGGATTCTTTTTTTTTTTTAAGCACTTCTCTGAGGATGAAGAATTTTGTAGTATGTCTCCCCTCAGTCTGGTGAAATCTTGGGTTGAGTTAATCTGATCTGCTTTATCCAAAATATCCTGATACATCTATAATATTGGAATTTAAACAAAGTACACAAAATATACTGAAAGTTGAGGGCAAAGTGCCTTCTCTGTGGTTCATCCAATTGTGTATATGCCCCTGAGTTGCCGGCAGAGCACAATCTCTGCCACAAATGACCCATTATCAATGGACCCGCTGTTTGTACACAAGTGGAGTCGAAATGGAGTATCCCGCTGAGCAGTCTCTTTCCATAGAATGCTAAAGAGCTATGTCAGGTGTGCTGCATGATGTCTATTCGCAGCCAACTCATCCAATTTAAATGATTTGAAATGGTTTTACTGTTAACTCTGACAAGAAATCAGATAATTCTGTGGGATTTTAAATATTTCTAGATATTTCCAGAAACTTTTCTTTCCGTTTTAAAGGCAACATCCTGCAAAACATGAGTTCAAGGGGAACAGGGAAGAATGGTATAAAAATGTCTTTTAAACATTTGGTGTTCTGTTTCATTTCTCTATATTGAGCATTTTGGATAATTACAGTATTTCACTTTTCTGAGTTTTTGTCATTAACACAGAAGTTGTGGTTATTTTAACACCTATAATTTTCCTTTCTGAATTCTGTCTCTTGGTTTTGCATTTCCTTTGAGATATTTGTTTGCAAGGAATATCAAGGAAATATTGTGTTTCTTTCTTCAAGTTTTCTTTAAGTTTATGTAAGTACAACAAGGTATTTCAGTATCAGAAAATTTCTAAAGCTGTGTCTCTGAGTGGAAAAGAATTTTTAATAATAAAAAATGCAAGGTATGTACTAAGAATCTGGAACTGACTGACAGCAAACAGAATAATAAAATTATGCTGCTGGGATCATTTGTTTAGTTTGAAGGACTCTGCCAAAATCCTAATGTGAGAACATTTCACATCCTTCTCAAGGTTACAACTGCAAGAAACTTACTGTAATGCTTCTAACTTGTTTTTAGTAGAAAGTAACCTTCATTAAAGAATAAAAAAAAGCTTGGCACATAATTTAGCAATTTAGCAGATGGTATTTCTGAATGGGCAAGATCTTCTAAGAGTCATTCCCTTCAGATCAACATAAAAGTGCATGAATTAACCAAACTCAAGGCTGACATGTGACATATAATCTGTTTGGTCACTTAAGCAGCTGGAAAATTAGGTTTCTACACCATAAATTTACCTCAGACCATTCAAACAGTAAAACAGACACACACTCACTTTTTTTTGGCAAATATTCCCACATAACTGCACATTAAAGTGGTTTGAACATTAAAGGATAATAAAGCTCTCTAAACTAGGCAAATTTCAGAGCAGAGTTCTTGACATATTTGCAGCAAGTTTTACCTGTGGAATTGCAGGCTTCGGAGTAGAGTCTAGTAAAGGCACATGGGTTAGGAAGACACTATAAAGGGCACTCCTGTGAGCCACTGTTCTAATGAACACTTTTCACTGCCTTCAGCAGGTTAAGAATATTAAAGCCTCATTCCTGCTGAGTATGCCTGGATAGTTTCTGTTTGTTAACTCCCCAGGAACTTGTCTAAATGTCTCCTGGTGAGTATAAGATGTTACTACATTCTGTAGTTGCCAGCTGGTAGGAGCAAAAACACCTGGGCAAGGTACTTGTTAAATGGCATATTTCTTCTCTGTGGCAGGCACGACAGACTGAGAAATCAGCTTCTTAGTTTGACCTATTTTTTTATACGATGCAGAGTGTCAAATAAATATTCTAAGTCTTGTCTTTACTTCCACCACTCCCAGAAATGGGTGATGATGTGTTTGTTGTTTTTTTTCCCTTTCTCCCTGTAGCAGTTTGGCAGTTTGATATAGTTATGAATTCCAGAAATAGATATTTGATTGTGCTTGTAAACTGGTCTGTTCATCTGGGCATGATAAAGTTACAATTAGGGCTTTGATTGGGCCACGTCAGTAGGGCGTTGAGCTCCGTCCCTTGGTGGGTGGGGAATCAAAGATAAAAGACATGGCAAAGGACAGAACTGGAGTTTTTGAGTTGGAGTTTTTGATGTTGGAGTCTTGAGCTGGAATCCCAGGAAGTAAGCATACAGAGGAGCTTGGTCGTGAGGAAGGAGAGACGGTCCCAGGGAAAGAGAGGAGCCATTTGCCTGATAGTCTACAGCTGGCCTTGTAGAGAGGACAAGCAGCTGAACCTGGAGAGAATCAAGCCCCGGGAAGAGAGGAACCCAGGAAGCAGGAACCCTCACAGAGTTGGGTGAGAGAAGTAACTTATGCTTTATGGCCTGGTAACTGTAAGCTTCTACCCCAAATAAATACCCTTTATAAAAACCAACCAATTTCTGGTATTTTGGCTGACTAATACACTCCCATTGGGCTAACCATTTGACAACTCTTCTGCAACAAATCCACCATGACTTCTTTATCCATCCCTGCTCTCAAAGGCCTATATTTATTATACCAAAGTTCAACTATGAAGGGGACAGCTATATTTAGCCATTCATAGTCATAAATTAATATATTATAGTGGATACTGATTACTCAAATATATGACAGCATTGGCTAAATGGGGATACATGCTGATTTGTTATCCATATTTAAATCCACAGTATAAATGTAATATCAAGAACACAATATCTCATTTACATATAAAATAGCCTTCAACTTCATAGGCTGAGAGGTGTGGGCAAGAGATGAAAACCTTTCTAACACCACAGTAATAATCCATTATTAGTTTTTGTAAAGAAGGGATGAATTAGTAACATTTTATTAAGGATTGTTTTCTCCTGGCCCTTGGTGTTCAAGTTATGATTTGCTTGAATGTGATGTTGCATTAAATATAATTGAAATCCAATGCATCCTATCATTAATTAATAAAAGAAAAATAGGCTCATAGATCAAGGCAACTCATATGTCACAGGCCCCACAATCTCAGAATATAAAATGTCTTAACTTTATCAGCAATCCACATTTCTTTGATGTTCCCTCACTAGCATTTTTTTTTAATTCAGGGTGTTCATTGGGGAGTCCTTTGGGGAACAACATCAGTATAGAAATAAAGAGGGTGGCTTAAATGGTTGGGCATCCGTCTCCCTTATGGAGGGATCTGGGTTTGATCCCTGGGACCTCCCAGTAAAATAAAGAAAAATATAGAAGGCGTGCGGGCCACCAGACCCTGAGAGCGGGCGTGCCAGGCCCCACCGAGCCACGCAGCAAGATGATGACATAACAGGAGAGTGACACAAGGGAGAGCCAAGACGAGACATGCCGAAAAACCAGGAACTAAGGTGGCGCAGGCGGTAGGACACCTCTCTCCCACGTCGGAAGTCCCCAGGATCGAATCCCAGTGAAGACAGGAGGAGAAGAATGAGAAGAGAGGGCAAGAAATGGACACAGAGAGTAGCCCAGTGAATGGACACAGAAACAGCAAAAACAGGGCGTGGGGGCTAAAAATGGATAAAACTAACTAAATAAATCTTTAAAAAAAAAAAGAAAGAAAGACTCTAGGTCCTGGCAGCAAGAGGGGGTGAACTTGGCTGCAGTTGCAACACGTGCTTTAGCTGATCGCAAGGGAAGCTCTGGAACTGCGATGATCCCTCAAAGGAATCACCTCCCTGAACCTCTAAATGGACCAGGATGGGCGCTCCCCAGGAACGGAAATAACTTGGGGGTGAAGCAATGCCCTTCAGTTAAGAGCAATTCCTGGGGCAGCCTCGGCTCTGAGCCGTCAGCAGCCAACACTCCTGGTGGCTGGGAGAAGGAGTGGTTCAGTCCTGGAGGACGCACCACGGCATCCACTACAGCGGTAACTCTCCCAGGGCAATCTCCAAACCAGTATCATCGGCATCACCTGGGAATCTGTCAAAACTACAAAATCTCAGGCCCCACCCCAGACCTACTGAATCAGAAACTCTGGGTCTGCGAGCCAGTGACCTGTATTTTAACACACCCTTCCAGTTATTTTTATTTATTTTTTATTAGAGAAGTGAGTTTATAAAATAATCATGCATAAAGTGCAGAATTCCCATACATCACCCCTCCACCAACACCTTACATTGTTATGGAAATTTGTTACAGATTATAAAAGAACATGATCAGACTATTACCACTAACTATGGTCCATAGCGTACACTTGGTATATTTTTTCCATACACCTCCTATTATTAACACCATGTATTAGTATTGTACATTTGTTATAGTTCATGAGAGAACACTCTCATACTTGTACTGTTAACCACAGTCCATCTTCCACCATATGGTTCACTGTGTTATACAGTCCTGTGACTTGTATATTCTATCCAAAGTATACACTCAGCAGCTCTCCCTTTCATCACAGAGTTGGGTAGTCATCACCCCAGAAAACCTTTGTACATTTCCTTAGTCCAAAAGGAAAAACCCCATAACCTCCTGTTATTGACACTTAGCATTGATATAGTACCTTCTCTGACATTGGTGCAAGAATATTACAATAGTAACAATGTTAACTATAGTCCATAGGTTACATTAATTGTATTTTTCCCATGCATCACTATATTCTTACCACCTTGTAGTAGTGACATACATTTGTTCTAGTTCACAGAAGAACATTCATGTATTTTCATTATTAACCGCAATCCTCATCCAACTCCAGGATCACTATGTTATTCAGTCCCTAGATCAGGGGTTCTTAATCTTTTTTGATTCCACAGACCCCTTTGCCAGTCAGGTGAAAACCATGGACCCCTTCTCAGAATTTAGTGGCAGATGGTTTTATGACACTCAACATTGGCATGTCTTTAAATTTTTTGATTCAAGCTCACGGACCCCCTGAAATCTTTCCCCTGAAATCCTCACGGACCCCTGGTTAAGAACCCCTGCTCAAGATTATTCTCTAGCTTTATTTCAATTCACATTTACATCCCTAGACTACCCCTTTCAGCCACAATCCCATTTATAAACCAGGGTCATGTTAGTTATGCTCACTATAAGGTGTTACCATCAACTCTATCCATTTCCACACTCTTACAGTCAAGCTAATTGAAAATTCTACATACATTAAGCATCAGTTCCCCTTCTCAGTCCTCATCCTATCACCTAGTAACCTATAGTCTAGGTTTTAACTGCATGTGTTTATTTTTCATATTTAGTTCATATTAGTAAGGCCATGGAATATTTATCCTTTTGTGTCTGGCTTATTTCACTTAGCATAATGTCCTCAAGGTTCATCCATGTTATCATATGTGTCCCAATTTCATTTCTTCTTACTGTAGCATAGTATTCCATTATTTGTATATACCACATTTTGTTCATCCATTCATTGGTTGATGGGCACTTGGGTTGTTTCCATCTTTTGGCAATTGTGAATAACACTGCTATGAACATCGGTGTGCGACTATTTGTTCGTATCACTTTTTTCAGTTATTCTGGATATATTCCTAGTAGAGGGATTGCCAGATGATATGGCAGTTCTATACCTAGCTTCCTGAGGAACCACCAACCTGTCTTCCACAGAGGCTGCACCATTTTACAATCCCACCAAGAGTGAAAGAGTGCTCCTATTTCTCCATATCCTCTCCAGCACTTATTGTTTTCTGTTTTCTTTTAATAATGGCCATTCTGAGGTGTGAGATATCTCACTGTAGTTTTTATTTTCTTTCCCTAATAATTAGAGATACTGAACATTTTTTCATGTGCTTTTTTACCATTTGTATTTCCTCTTGGGAAAAATGTCTAAGTCTTTTGCCCATTTTTTAATTGGATTGCTTGCTCTTTTATTGTTCAGTTGTATGATCTCTTTATATAGCATGGAAATCAAACCCTTATCAAATATGTGGTTTCCAAATATTTTCTCCCATTGAGTGGGTTGCCTTTTCACTTTCTTGACAATGTCCTTTGAAGCATAACAGTGTTTACATTTGAGGAGTGTTTACATTTTATTCTTTTGTTGCTTGTGCTTTTGGTGTAAGGTTTAGAAACCACCACCTACCACCAGGTCATGAAGATGTTTCCCTATATTTTGAGTTAATTTTTTGTGTAAGGTGTAAGGTAGGGGTCATCTTTCTTTCATTTGGATATGTATATCCAGTTCCTTTAGCACCATGTGTTAAATAGACTGTTCTGACACAGCTGAGTGGGTTTGAAAGCATTGTCAAAAATCACTTGACCATAGATATGAGGGTCTGTTTCTGAACCATCAATTCGGTTCCATTGGTCTATATGTCTATCTTGAGGCCAGTGCCATGCTGTTTTTACCACTGTAGCTAGGTAAACTGAATTTAAAACCTGAAAGTGAAAGTCCTCCAACTTCGTTCACCGTTTTTAAGATCTTTCTGGCTCTTTGCACCCTGTACCCTTCCAAATAAATTTGATAATTGGGTTTTCCATCTCCTTAAAAAGGGCTGTTGGAATTTTTATCAGGATTGCATTGAATCTGTATGTCAATTTGGGTAGAATTAACATCTTAATGATATTTAGTCTTCCCATACATGAACACAGAATGTTCTTCCATTTATTTAGGTCTTCTTTGATTTCTTTTAGGAATGCAACGTAGTTTTCTGAATACAAGTGCTTTACATCCTAAATAGTTGATTCTTTTTCTTGCTCTTATGAATCAATTTTTTTCCTGATTTCCTTCTGAGATTGCTCATTACTAGAGTATAGAAAAACTAGTGATTTTTGCATATTAATCTTGTATCCTGCTACTCTGCTAAATTTATTACCTCTAGTAGCTTTGCTACAGATTTTTCAGGATTCTTTAGGTATAAGATCATAATCATTAGCAAATAGCAAAATTTCACTTCTTCCTTTCCAATTTGGATGCCTTTATTTCTTTTTCTTGCCTGATTTCTCTAGCTAGAACCCCTAGAACTATATTGAACAACAATGGTGACAGTGGGTATCCTTGTCTTGTTCCCGATCTCAAAGGAAAAGCTTTCAGTCTTTTACCATTGAGTACAATGTTAGCTGTGGATTTTTCATATGTGCCTTTTATCATGTTGAGAAAGTTTCCTTCAATTCCCATCTTTTGGAGTGTTTTTATGAAGAAAGGATGCTGGATTTTGTCAAATGCCTTTTCTGCATCAGTTGGGAGAATCATGTGATTTTTCTTCTTTGATTTATTAATGTGAATTATTACACTGATTGTTTTCTTATGTTGAACCACACTTGCATGCCTAGGATAAAATCCACTTGATCATGATAAATAATTCTTTAAAGGTGTTGTTGTATTTAATTAACAAGTATTTTGCTGAGGATTTTTTCATCCATATTCAATAGGGAAATGGTTTTTTTAATAATAGCTTTATCTGGCTTTGTTATTAGGGTGATATTGGCTTCATTGAATGAATTTGGCAACATTCCTTTCTGGTCAATTTTTTGGAAGAGTTTGAATAAGACAGGTATTAAACCTTCTTTGAATGCTTGGTAGAATTCACCTGTGAAGCCATCTGGTCCTGGATTTTCATTTTGGGGAGTTGTTTGATGACTGTTTCAATCTCTTTGTTTGTGATTGGTTTGTTGAGGTCTTCTATTTCTTCTAGGGTCAGTATAGGTTGTTTGTACATTCCTCAGAATTTTTCCATTTCATTGACATTATCTAGTTTGTTAGCATACAGTTGCTCATAGTACCTCTTATGTTCTCTTTTATTTCTGTGGTATCAGTAGTAATGTCCCCATTTTCATTTCTGATTTTATTTATTTGCATGTTCTTTTTTTCTTTGTCATGCTAGCTAAGTTTTTGTCCATTTTGTTGATCTTCTCAAAGAACAAACTCTTGTTTTTGTTAATTCTCTTTTGTTGGATTTATTTATTTTTATTTTTTTGGTTGTAATCAATTTCATTTATTTCTGCTGTGATCTTTGTTATTTCATTCACTGCTTGCTTTGGGTATAGTTTGCTGTTTTTTCTAGTTCCTCCAGCTGTGTAGTTAGGTCATTGATTTTAGCTCATTATTCTTTTTTTAGCGTAGGTATTGAGGGCTATAAATTTCCTTCTCAGCACTGCTTTTGCTGCATCCCATGGCTTCTGATATGTTGTGTTCTCATTTTCATTCATTTCAAGATATTTATTGGTTTCACTTGCAATTTCTTCTTCGACCCACTGATTATTTAATAGTGTGTTGTTTAATCTCCATCCATTTGTGAATTTTCCCTTTTATTGCCTGTTGATTAGAAACTTTATTCCATTATGATCAGAGAAAGTATTTTGTATCATTTCAATTTTTTAAAATTTTTTGAGATCTGCTTTGTGACCCAGCTTATGTTCTATCCTGGAGAAAGATTCATGAGCACTTGAGGAGAATGTATATCCTGCTGTTTTGGGGTGCAATGTTCTATATATGTTTATTAGGTTTAATTAATTTATCCTATTATTCAAGCTCTCTGTTTATTGATCCTTTTCCCAGATGGTCTATTCAATGATGAGAGTGGTGTATTGAAGTCTCCTATTATTATTGTAGAGCAATCTATTTTTACCTTCAGTTTTGCCAGTGTTTGCCTCATGTAATTTGAGGCATCCTGGTTGGGTGCATAAATATTTATGATTGCTATTTCCTCCTGGTGAATTGACTTTGTTATTAGTAAATAATGTTCTTCCTTGTCTCTAATAACAGTTTGCTTTTAAAGTCTATTTCATTTGATATAAGTATAACTACTCCAGCTTTTTTTGTTTACTGCATGCATGGAATATCTTTTTCTAGCCTGTCACTTTCAATCTATTGGTATCCTTAGGTCTAAGGTGAGTCTCTTGTAGACAGCATATAGATAGCTTATATTTCCTTATCCATTACACCAGTCTGTGTCTTTTGGTTGGAGAGTTTAATCCATTAACATTCATTGTAATTACTGTAAAGGCAGTTCTTACTTCACCCATTTTGATTCTTGGGTTTTATCTGTCATATCTTGTTTTCACCACTCTTTATACACTTTTAGTTACTCTTACTGATATATCTTCATTTCTAGACTCTCTTCCAAGTCTCTTTCTTCTGTCTTTTCTTTTCAGGCTGTAGCACTCCCTTTATTTTTTCCTGCAAAGCTGGTCTCTTCATTACAAACTCTCTGTCTCTGTTTATCTGTGAATATTCTAAACTTGCCCTCATTTTTGAAAGGTAACCCTGGATATAAGATTCTTGGCTGGCAGTTTTTTTCTTTCAGTGTCTTAAATATATCATACCACTAACTTCTTGCCTCTATGGTTTCTGATGAGAAATCAGCACTTAATCTTATTGGGTATCCTTTGTGTGTGATGAATTGCTCTTCACTTGCTGCTCTCCTGAGGATTCTCTATCACTGGCATTTGAAATTCTGATTAGTATTTGTCTCAGAGTAGGTCTATTCAGTTTTATTCAGATGGTGGTACACTGTGCTTCTTGGACAGGGATATCTGTGTCTTTAAATAGGTTTGGGAAATTTTCTACCATTGTTTCCTCAAATATTCCTTCTCCCCTTTTCCCTTCTCTTCTCCTTCTGGGACACCCATGATATGTATGCTTGCACATCTCTTGCTGTCATTTAATTCCCTGAGACCCTGTTCAATTTTTTCCATTCTTTTTATCTTTTCTTTTGTATGTTCACTTTCAGAGGCACTGTCTTCAAGTTCACTGATCCTTTCTTCTGCCTCTTCAAATCTGCTGGTATATGCCTCCAGTGTATTTTTAATTTCACTTATTGTGCCTTTCATCTATTTTTCTATGTATGCTTTCATATTCTTCTTTGAGCTCACCCAGTGTCTTCTTAATATCTTTAATCTCTTTAGCTATCTCACTGAATTTATTACAGAGATTTGTTTGAGTTTCTATGATTATTTGGCCAAACTCCTTTATGTCATCTGGAAACTTAGTTTGTTCCTTTGACTGACCCATATCTTCCTGTTTCTTGGTAAGGATTGTAATTTCTTGTTTGCATCTAAGCACCTGATTTACTTGATGTATTTTTTCTGGGCTCAGTTTCTCTCTTTAGTCTAGGACTTTCTGTTTGATTGGCTTTGTGCTTTAGCCCCTCTTTGATACTTGGTTCAACTTAATTTGGAACTTTACAGTGGCTCATGTTTATCCAATCTGAATTTTTTCAGCTCTTTTTCATCTGTTTCTTGCCTTTTACCCTTGCTGATTGTGGAATAGGAACCAAGGATGCAGTTAATACTGTAAGCTGTGGAGGCCAAAGCTGCCCACGTTGCCCCAGGAACTGATGAAGCTTCTCTCACCCTTCTTCTCTGCCAGGGATAGGGACAGAGCTCCAGCCATGTGTAGTAATCCAAGCCGTGCAGGCCAAGACCATTTGTAGTTGCCTGGAGAGACTAGTAAAACTCCATACCCATTCTTCCCCTGTCTGGGACTGAATGGAGCCACAGGTGTGGGCAGCAAACTAAGCCATGTGAGTCAACACTGGCCACAATTGCACAGGTAGACTGATGAAACACCGGTCCCCCTCCTACCTTGCCAGGGTCAGGAATGGAGCCTCTGGTGTGCCCAGCAATCTAGTCCATGCAGGCCAAGAGCAACTGCAGTTGCCAGAGAGAATGAAAGAGCACTGTCCTTCTGCCTGATCTGCCAGGGGTGGGGATGGAACCACAGATGTGTCCAACAATCTAGTTCCTATGGGCCAAAAATGGTTGCAGTTTCCTGGAGAGACTGAGGGAGTATTGTCCCTCCTCCTGCCCTGTCAGCGGTGGGGATGGGGCCAGAGATGTGTCCAACAGTCTAGTCCATGCAGGCTGGAAGCAGCTGCAATTGCCCAGAGAGGCTGAGGGAGCACTTTCCCTTCTACCCTGTCATGGGTAGGGATGAAACCACAGAAGTGCCCAACAATCTAGTCCATGTGGGTCGAAAGTGACTGTAGTTGCCCAGAGAGTCTGAGGGCACACTATCCCTCTTCCTGCCCTGTCAGGGGTGGGGATGGAGTTACAGATGTGTCCAACGAGCCATCCATTCAGGTCAAAAGCACCTGCAGTTGCCCAGAGAGGTCTCCTGGGCCCCCCAAACAGGTGCTTTACATAGCTCTGGCTGATTATTAACTATCCTCTAGGATGAGCTGACTCTTGGAGCTCCTTATTCTGCTATCTTGCCCCACGCCCTCCCTCACTAGCTTTTAAAGTACCTCCAGCCCCATACAAAATTCCTTCCAATATATATCTTGGAGAATGCAGGAAATTCCTCAAATGTGTTTTTAATAAAGCACCCCAAAGAATTATCTGGCAACTGCCATTTTCCTCCTCTTCACCCACAAAAATGCCAATTCCTTGTAGTGGTTATAGCGATTGTCGCAATGTAGTTGTGTCCACTGCTGGGAACTCTGAGGTCCTTAAAAACCCAAGAGGGAACCAATTACCACCATGTTGCCACGGCCATGGGCACTTGGCTCTGCTCGAGCTCTGACGCTGATGCCAGCACCAACACCAAGTTGCCAAAACCCAGTTTTCCTGAAGTAAGGAGAACCCTGTTACTGAATCTTCATACCATACTATGTAGCCACTGTTCCTAATCAATGCTCCTCTGCGCACATAATGTCTTCTAGATATTCTCATTTAAAAGAATACTTTAATCTTTTCCCTTCTCACCCAATAGCAAAGTCCACAGCAAGTTAGTCCGAAAAACAATGTAAAAGACAGACACCAAGCTATAGCCAAATTCATCTGTTCTTTTTAATGAATTCAACAGTTTGGATTAAGTTCATTGTCTGACTTTACCTCCCCATTGGCATGAACTTTCCTAGGAGGATCACATGTACTCTAGGATGAAGGAAATAGTACTCTCATTGTTTGACAAGTGAGGAAACTAAGGCTTAGAAACACGACCAGCACATAATTTGTGGGATCCAGTGCAAGGTGAAAATTCAAGGCCCCTTGTTCAAAAGTCATTAAGAATTTCAAGATGGCGACAGCAGAGCATTAAACCAGGTGCGGAGCCCTCTGAGAAGGCAATGGCCACACATCCAGGAAGCCCGGCCCTGAATCCAGAAGTGAAGTAACTACTCAAGGCCATCCGACTCCTACAGGCCAGAACCTGGATGTGAGCACAGAGGTTTGACTCCAGCCAGCACTGTGCTCCTAGAATCAAGGCCACCAGCATCTCTGCTCCTCAGGCAACTTCCCCCACTGTCCTCTTTTTTTTTTTTAATATACTTTTTAATTTTTTTTAAAAGAAAGTTAGATTACATAAATGCTACATAAAAAATATAGGGGATTCCATATGCCCCACTCCCTAGCCCTCCCACATTTTCCCACATCAACACCATCCTTCATCAGTGTGGTACATTTGTCACAATTGATGAACACATCTTGGAGCATTGCCACTAAGTGATGATTATAGTTTACATTGTCTTTTACACTCTCTCTCACACATTTTTGCAAGTTATTACAAGATATACAATGGCCTGTATCTGTCATTGCAGTCATTCAGGATGACTCCCAAGTCCCAAAAATGCTCCCAACTTACACCTATTTTTCCCTCTTCCTCCCCTCAGAACTCCAGTGGCCACTGTCTCCGCAACCATTGGCCAAAACCTAAGGGGAGAGCATAGCTTGGGCTCAAGTTAGGAATCACAAAATAAACCTGGCCCACTCTCTTCAACATAGACAAGGTTACCACTGAACCAATCCAGGAAATCAGCATTTATCATCTTGGAAAAAGCAAAGGCAAGGACAGGTTGAAAACACTCAACTTCTGAGAAATTTGAATGGGCTTTGGAGGGAAGAAGAGAAAGATTAGGGAAAATAATGCATTAATGTACATGAATAGCAGTTTGTATCTGTCGATTTTGTTTAAATTGCCTCAAAATGAGAGATACTCCAATATTCTTAAGATCCTCACGGATCTTCAAGTTCCAATCTACTTCTTCCTCTCTGAAATTCTTTTGCTCCATTTCTGAGAAAATACGCATTTTTCTAAGAATCTCAATTTTTACTTAAACACCATAATTAAATATATTTTCTCTTTAGACAAGAACTCTCAATATTTATTCTGGTAAAATTGTAATTCAGACAGGTCTGGAATTTAAGCATCATTTATATGAAATCTTGAGAAAGTGACATATCTCCCTAGGCTTTATACCTATGATCAAGAGATATATAATGCCCAGCAAATAAACGTTCAATAAATTAATTTTTATTTCTTCCTTGTATTTTATCCCTTAATGTTTCTCAGCATTTGCATGCCTGAGACTTTGTAAGCTGACTTTTTACAGGAGCTATGAATTTATTTCTGGTACTAACAAATGACTAATAATAAAGTATTTGATAAGCAAAACTATACTTAGGGTGCTCATTCTTCATTTACCCCAGACAATCCGAGTTGACACTTGTCTGAGTTTAATTTTTAATAAAGTGTCACCTTGTATTTTCAAAAGGGTCCCGTTCTGGGTGATAAATTTTATGATCACCCTAGCTATAATGCTACTGGTATGACTTCAGAAGTTGTCAGTCCTCCCATTCCTGAAAAGCTGATTTTTTTTTCAAAAATTGTTTCTATTTGGGGCTTTGCAATGTCAAGTACAAGATAGGTAAATTACATTCATTCATCATCAGATGTTTAATCAGCACTTACTTTATGTATCCCCCTACTAGGCATATAAGGTCAGCAGAAATGTAAAAGCAAATGCCCTATCATTAATTTTCTTGCTATCCTGTATCATTTTTTCCTCTTCCAAAATGGCCCATGGACTACAGACATTTAAGAATTATGTTCCTGAATTAAATAATCACACATCCTTTAACCCAGGGGACCCCTTTGCCAGTCAGGTGAAAACCACGGACCCCTTACTAAGTCCACACTATACTGTGTATTATTTAATAAATATACCACATCCGCACCAACACATCCCCACAAGAATAATGTTTTGCTTTGTTTTTTATTTTAATTCAAGCTCACAGACCCCTTGTTTCCCTGCAGAAAGAATTGTCTGCCCTTTTTCTTCTGAAACTTACGTTTTGACATTTCTTGATTTGTGTAACTCAGAATAGTGAACATTGAAGATCAATTTGCAAATATAATCAGAAGGTGGCTTCAAACTCTCTCTATACCAAGTCTTTACTAGCTTTGCTGAGAAGCTCCTCCTAACGTCTCTCTCCTTTCTCTGACCTCCAATAGCTTTGACTGATCTGGTACCCATCAGGCTGCCCTTCATTACACTTTTAATAAAGGACATTTCTGTCTTCCCAGCTGTACTGTATGCTTCTTGAGGGCAGTTGAAAAACCTCAATAATAATAGTAATTGCAAATTATTAAACATTAATTATATGCCAAATGTTTTTCATTCTTTAGTTATTTAATCCTTAGAAAGATCTTTTAAGGCATATTTACAGATATACAACAAAAAGCAAGGCTCAGAGGACAAAAGTAATTTGTCTGAGTTCACCTAGCTAAAAGGAAGAAGTACCAAAATGTGACCCACAATTGGTTTGACTCCTAAGCCCATGTTCTTAGGACTCTTGTTTTCTGCTTTATATGCCCAATAATATATAGACTTCTCTGGGCACCAGGCTTAGTGCATGTTCAAAATAGATTTATTTATTAATAGATTTAAATAAGCTTATAATATAGAAAGGGGAAGCAAATTTTAAATATTTTCAACAGGAACCCAAAGATGACATGGTTTCCTAAATCAAATTTTTTTATTGTAAATTATTTATTTGCTCAATACCTGGCAGAATCATTCGGCAGAATTATCTGGCAGATAGCAGTCACTCAGTAAATGTTTGTTGAGTGAAAGAACAAACACATTCAGGACTAAAGCTTTGGGTTGTTTTGTTTTGTTCTGTTCATTTCCATGTTATGCTTCCTATTTAAAACAAAATCTCTGCTCAGCCCAAGCCCACACATGGTCTGAGTGGCATCGAAGAGACATAAACACTTGACCTCAATGTGGATTTGGTGGATTTGCCAGAGTGGCAAGAACCTAATACAGAAGTAACTCAAACCCAGGAACCTAATTCTTGTCAGCAGGAGGCAAAAGACAAAAGACACCTTCTTTGCTGAGGATGCAGGAAGAAAGAAAGCAAAGGGGATATGAGGTCTGTAGTGACAAGAGCAATATTTTTAGCATCCTCTGAGACTCTCTTCTAGTGTGTCTGGCTGTGTGAGGGAAATAAAAAGAAAATTGAACCAAAGTAGGAGGGAAAAAGTAAGTAAAGCAAGCTGTTCATTTCCCTTTTGGTTTTTTTTTTTTTTTTTAATTTTTATGTTTTTACCTAGAGTAGGGGCTACTCTGCTTCTTCTAAAGCTCCTCTCAGTTCTCAAAGCCAAACTGTAATAAATGGGAGACATCTCCATTGGAGAAAACCTGTTTATCTTCATCTGTGAGGAGTGCATCTATCCATTTTATACCAACTCCTAGATGTGAAGCCAGAAGCCTCCTGAGTGTCTGGTGCAGCTCTGGCTATTGAATTTCAATCTTGTACAATATTTTGCTAAATGTTATTTGCAGAACACCTGCATCAGAGTGGTCTGGATACTTATTAAAACACAGACTCCTGGACCCCACTCCACCCCTATTTAACCAGAAACTCTGAGTTGGAGCACAGAATTTTTTTTTTTTTTTTTTAAAGAAAGTCCTTAGGTGATTTTTAAGTGCACAGAAATTTAGTTACCACTGACCTGAAGCCAAGTCACAATAAATTTCATTTATAGGATAGGTCTAGTATTTCCTATTTCCGAATTCAGTTCCTGAGACTTCAAAGAATTTCATCACCATCCACAATTTCTTCCCTAGGGTTTTGCAAGAGAGTCCAAGACACTACTGAGAGCCGTTACTACCTGGATAAGAGAACATGCCTGGGTCTGAGTCCCAGTTTTTGTTTGATTACTGGGTGTAACTTTAAATAATTTAAGCAATCTGTATAACTTTCAGTTTCTTTATCTGAAAACAAAAACAGTTGCATCTCATATACATTATTGTAAGGATTAAATGTAATAAGGCACTTAATGCTCCCAGAATCATTAAAAAAAGTTGAAATTCCCATCCTTCACAATTTTTATACATTTCCATTCTTTATGCCTAAACTTAGGACCTCACTGTATTCCTTCTTAGCCAAGTTTGAGCCTTGGGTCATTAATTATTTCAGCCCCAAGGTCTCTTAGGTAAAACAACATTGGTCATGTGAAAGTACACCTGGACAGAAGATGGATCTGAAGACAAACCGAGCCTAAAGCAGCTGCTTCCAATCCGAGATGGAGCAAAAAGATTTGTCTGGCATGGTGCACAGCTGTTCTGCTTCTCAGAGCTACTTGGAAACACAGCTTTAAGCAAACTGTATATAACAAACCACAGATTCAGTCAAAAGACAGAGGACAATTAACTTTATAAAATAATTATGCAATTCACAAAACCGTGAAAACATGCTTTCTTTACAGAGGGAACTCTTCTGTTGCATTTTAAATGTGTCTACAAGACACATATTTTATCCATGAATTTTCAGGAACTCTTCCATTGTGTCACAGGCCAGAAGGATGGCTCTGCCTCTTCCCTCCAGAGAGCATGCCTTTCTTTACTCATTGCTTTTTGCATTGCCTTCTGGAGCTCACTTAGGAGGGAACCAGAATGAAGGCACAAAATAATCACAGTTCTCAAGTCCTTGGGGAGAAGAGGAGCCTTCAAGTGCCCTCTGATTTAATGGAGAAGGCTGGGTGCAAAAGGTAAGGCACCTGCCAAGACTTTTCAGATGCTTCTAAAGTTAGCCACTATCATATAATGGGTGAAATCAGCAACATCGGTTCTTGTCTCTGCTCGATCAGAAACATACAAGGTCCCTTCTGGACCTTGGTTTTCTCATCTCTAAAATGGAGCTTACCATCCTTCCCCAGCCCTCCCTCAGAGCATCCTTAGAGGAACAAAATAAGAATATGCAGATGAAAGAGTTTGGTAAACTGAGAAAACAATACAGCCATAATGGATCATGACTGTCAGACAGTGTAGGCTGACTGACCCTGTACCCACTCCAACTCCCTTATCCCTTACCTTCCTCTTTTGTTGCGGATGAGAAAAAAAAAATATCTTAACTCTCTCATCCTCCCTTACATTTAAAGATAGCCTGTAACACGGCAGTAAAGCCATTGCTTTCCAATTAGATATAGCTAGTGCTGCCTTCCCTCCTTCTTCTTGCCTTGAACAGGGATGTGATGTCTGGCCATCATATAGCCACGAGGCAAAAAGCACAAGAAGGAAAGCTAACTGAGAATAAAGGAGAAAAAAGATAAAAAAGAGCCTGGGTCCCTGAAGGCATTGTGGATGGGTTGTACCAAGTCCATAAACCTTCTCCATCAAAGAGAAAAATAACCATCTATTTGTTTAAGCAACTATTAGTCAAATATTCTGTTTCTTGCAGTCAAACGTACTCTCGAGATGACAGAAGCAAAAATAACCTTTTTTAAATTATGAGCCAGATCATGTCACTCTTCTGCTGCTAAACACTCCAACGACTTCCCACCTCAACAAGGTAAAGATGGTCTTCACAATGGCCCCAAAAGCCCTCCACACTCAGCCCCCTGAGAACTATCTGACCTCAGCTCTAGATATCTTCCCCCGACTTGGTCCACTCCAGCCACACTAAACTCCTTGGACTTGACTGAACACATTAGGCACATTCCTGCCTCAGGTTTTCATTCATTCTTCCCTCTGCCTGGAAACCGTGTTCACCCCTAGATATCTGCCTGGCTCATCCCTGCACCTCCACCAGGCCTTTGCTGAAATGTCACCTGCACCTTAAGTCAAATTGCAACACCCCTATCTGCCCATACCAGCACTGCTTTACTTGTCCATAACTTTTTAAATGAATATAGATCCCCTTTATCTCCTGTAAACTATAGGTTTCACTTCAGAAATCTGATTTAATACTTCAGGGTTTCATTTTTCCAAACCATCAAAAGAGCAATGACATTTGAAAAACATTTTATTATTTCTACCATGATAACTCCCAAAAGGAATTTGAGGCACCTTATAAAACAAGTCACCACATAGAAAAGCATTTCATAAATAAACATAATTAAAGCCATAAAAAGAAAAGATGAATAGTGATTTCTCTTACCCGAAGCCCCTTTGGGAAGATTCAAACTCTTTGGTAAGAATTAGGAAAAATAATTAACTGTGGCAACTGTCCACCACCACTGCTAGAGACCCATGCCAATTCACAAAAATGCCTAGGTCGAGTAAATAACTTCTACATGCCCCTGGGCTTGGGGTTTCTTCCAATGAAGCAGTGGCCTTAAAATGGAACAGATGACCGAGGGGACCCAAAAGATTTAACTTGCTTACCCTGGCTCACCATGGCAGCAGGAAATACAAGTCTACAAATAGTTCAAGAAAATTTCAGTGCACTTTCACTTCCCCATGATATCACTAGTTATCCCTTAAACCCTCACCTGATCTTTCCCAAAGAAGAACTAATTGGATCTTACACTGCTCAAAACCCTACTGTTTACTTCCTTTGCTTGTGATGTTCTCCCTATTACATCATTAACATGGAGAGAGGGAACTCAATGCAAGGGTAACTTGTAATGTAGACCCTTGCTTCACTGCTGAGTGTCAGCTGTGTTTGTTTATCTGCAAACATGAGTGGGATTTCTTCTTTATCTCATGCTTACCATATAAACTCATTCTTCTTTTCTCACCCATCAGGACAATTTATAAAGTCCTCTATTCCAACTGCTTTACATGGATTTTTACCAAATAAAATTTGTAATTTGATAGAACTTTATTTTTTCCAAAGACTATGAACTATCACTCCTTTTTTTTTTTTCAACAAATGTTTATTGAACTCTAAATTTGTTCCAGGAACTGTTCTAGGTACTGAAATAGCAGTATCTAGGACCAGAGCCTCTGCTTCTTGGAGTTTATAGTTAGCTATTATTCTTATGTAATAATTTGATCTTTATTTTATCAAATCCTATTACTAAAGCTAAACTAAAAGGGCTACTATAATTAAGTGCTAAACTATGCATAAGCTTCCTAGCACTCAAAACAAAGAGAGAAACAGTAGGTTATCATATAACATTGGTTGATAAAGTAATTATAGCATTCAGGAGAGAAAACTATTTGTTATAAAAATGGATTGGAAAGGAATGTATCACTTGAGTCATTATGATAGTGTGGTAGTTTGATATTATTTATGAATTCCAAAAAGAGATATTGATTATGTTTGCAAACTGGTCTGTTCCTCGGGCATGATACCCTTTGTATTAAATTCAAAGGTTTTATGTTTACTTGCTAATGTTAAGATTAGGGCTTTGATTTGACCACGTCATTAGGGCATGCAGGGTTGAGTTC
>JAQZBX010023332.1:0-30915 GCA_029593785.1 Cabassous unicinctus | reverse complement strand
TTCATTGATTGGCTATTTCCTGCTTTTTCAATCTCAGAAAAAATGCCATGATGCATAAATAACATAATGCCTTGACTTTTTGTCCCTAGCAATCACCATATATTGGAAGCTTTTGGTTTTTTATTTTTATTTTGAGAGTCTTTACCTTTAGGAATAGTGTCGAACCTAATCATTTTTATTGTCATAATATAGCTTGCTCTAACTTCTGTTTTCTTGTTTTATGCTTGTTTCTTCTTTTGCCTATTTTTTATATGAGGCATGATTTCTTTGATCATTTTCCCCCTTGCAAATGGAAAAATTACATTCTGTTTTTATTCAAAAAGTTTTCATCATTATTGTCTTAAAAATATTTGAATTTAATTTGCTCCTCTTATTGAATTAAAAATTGAATTAATATAGTGACTTCCTTCATTTATAATTAGAAATGTATCCAGTTCTGTTCTCTTAATTCTTAGTGTATATTGATATAATCTTGGATTGTAGAGTCAGATTATTATTTTTTAATTATATTATCTTTTCCCTTAAATTATCTTTCTTTTAATTACATTTCATGTCATACTACAATTGTTTGTATTTATCTCTGCTTTAATGGTTTCTTTGTTTATGATTATTTTCTGTCATACAGTAAGTTCACCATTCCTGAGTTTTTTGTTTATTTAGTTTTATTACCTTTGAAGTACAGGAAGGGTAGTTTCTGAATAGTTGTTTGTTTGTGATGTCTTCCTTCTACTCTCTCTCCCTCTCTCCTTCCCTCCCTCTCCCCTTCTCTTTTATCTTTCTCTCTCTCTTTCTTTTTGTTGTTGTTTTTCAATACCACAGAAAGGACAATCAACTTAGATAGATATACTTGGGTCAGAATATTTTTCTCTCAAAAACTGATAATTCTGTCATTAATCTAGGATCTGCTAATTCATGACAAAAGTGTAAGATCATTTCATAAGTAATGTTTTCCCCTGACTAAAGTTTATATTATTTTTTTTTTTTACTTTTGGAATTTTATTGGGATATGTCTGGATTTTGGCCTATGTGTAATTACATTTTTTTTTTTTTAACTCCCTGAGATCTTGATTTGGGACTTGGATCTACTTTATTTAGTCTTTGTAGGACATTTTGGAGAAAATGCCACAATATCATTTGAATATCATTTTTCAACCAAAGAAAGTTCTGTTTTTTTAAATTATTTTTTGTAACTTTTGCTAAGTACTTTTGTGTCTTTCAATTCTATTATGTGTACATTAGATTTGCAAAGTCTAGCTGCCTTCTCTGCTACCATTCCCCTTTTTCTTTTGCTCTAGTTTCTGGGAGAATTTCTTGTCCTTGTACTTTAATGATTTTATATTCTGTAGTACACTGTCAGTGGTTAACTGACTCACTTGCTTTAAACACAATTATGTTTTCATTTCCATGAAGTCTCTCCAAATTGCAAGTGGGTCCTGCTTCTTGACCTCCTCCTTATGTTTTCAGATGACTAGCCTTACCAACCTCAGTGTGAAAATGATTAAAACTTTTCAAAGTATGTTTCCTTTCTTGTAGCAACCATTTTGTAGGGTGATATTTAGTCTAATCCTACAAAGGTATGACTGCAAGAATAAAAACAAAGAAACATTTTTCCCCCTTGAGCCTACAAAGTAGTTACTGAAAGTTACTGCAAGAAACAAGAACACGTGTAAAGTTTTTACTCATCTCAACACCATGAAATACAATGTAAGCTCAAGCCGTTGTCCTTGTGGACAGATATGAAAGTGAGTGACAGCTGGAAAATCACACAAGGAAACAAAATAAAACCAGTAGTAGTGAAACAGGCAGAATGGTAAGTTCTTAAATGACAATTTTGCTGCAAACTTTACTTAAGGTTGTTACCAAGCAAAGACTTCCAGGACTGAGAGGCCTGGGGTTAGGGGTTAGAAGAATCAAGAAACGGCTTCAGTGAAAGCCCCAATCTACTAATTAAAGAGCCTGGTGTGTGTAAAAAATAACCTTCCAATGTCAGGCCTTGCTTCTAAGTCTGTGGAAATCAGCTGTCACTGAAGGTAGTGTAAGTTGGCTGTCCAGGTGGCTCAGGGGTACAAACGTTCCCCTTTTCCCTTCCCAGGTCTAACTACAGCCCAAGTGGGTCTCAGGTGGGATGAGACAAAGAGACAAATCCAGATGCTAATTGTGCTACTCAGGCTGATCTTTGAACTTGAAAGTTCCAAATATAAAGCCAATCTCTAAAGCTTGTATTTGAATTCACAAGTATGCATGGCTTAATCAAATATACATACCTGCTTTTCACTAAGAAGCAACTGTATATTCTGGAATTCAGCTGTGTCAGAAATCACTTTTTATTTGGGTTTTACAGAGAGCATATATTATCCAAATACAAAGCTAACACATAAGTTAATTTTTGCATATTGATACATAAGATTATATTTATTTTCACAAATTAACCAATGCAATTATGCATTGTGGTGTTTTCTCCAAAATGTTCTACAAAGACTAAATATTAAGCATTTTGATACATCTGTGGCTTCCCAATGTGGTGGTTGTTATTCAAAGGCAGTGAAACCAGCAGGGAGTTCAATGGAGCATTTGCGGAACCTAGAAACGAGTTATTCGAATTGGGGTGCATGGACAGGCTGTGACTGTCCAGATGGGGGAGACAGAATGAGGCTTGGAGTATCGTGGGCTGAGTGCAGTCTTGGGGTTTTTATTCTGACTTAGTCACCATGGGTCATAGGGGATTCTTGTTGGGAAATAGGATGAGTCTTCTCAGTTGGCCAAGGTGGGCGTGAGGCAGGAAGAGGTCAAGAGGAGGGATGGCTTCCCTTTGCACTAGGCAGACAAATACAAGCAGCAGTTTAAGGGGTACGGGTGGGCTGGTATTCTCAGAGATCCTGCTGCAATCGTGTAGGATGTAGATTTGGAAAGTTACCTGAATGATTCTGACCAAACAATTTCCTTTATTGGTTTTTAATGGGGTAATACATTTTCATTGCATATGTGATATTAATGTGTGCAGTCCATATTTAAATTTCTCTAATTGTCCCTCAAATCATTTTATAGTTAATTTTCTTACCCAGGACCCAATCAATAGTCACACGTGGCAGATGAATCCTTATCACTACCTGGGGCAGGTTGAATTATGAACCCCAGGAAAAGCCACGTCCTTGATCTTCATGCCATTCCTGTGGGTGTGAACACGTTGCTACACCTCTTCATGGCAGTGCTCTCCTGTAGGCATCTCTGGAAAGACCTTTAATGATTCACTGTTAGGGAAACAGATTGCTCCCCTTAGCCCCGCTGTCCTTTCCTGACTCTCCGTTGTCCCTTGTGCCAGACCTTTCCTTGTCTCTGATGACTCAGCCGTTGGCAGGTATGTTAGTGGTTTGTGATGATGGATGTTACCAGTGTCATCGACAATGCTTCCACCCAAACCTGCAACCATTTCTGTAAGTTTTATTCTATGAATGTTTTTCTATGGCTGTGAAGGAAGTATTCTCTCTGATCAGAATTTTCTGTAGTTTACTTTTTATGTGAATCTTGTGTATCACCTGTTATTTGAATTTTATAAAGATTTTCTTAAATTAAACATAGCTGATCAGGTGTCAAAGGAACATATCCTTCCTTGGAAAAGTCATGGTAATGCAAACAGGCATATTTTGTAGCACTTACTGTGAACATCATATGAAATAATTTTTTAAAAACTACTTTGTATTTGATTTATTTTCTTTGTCTTTGGACTAAACCTCAAGAATGACTCAGCCAATTTTGAAAATGAATCCTAACGAGCTTTTGGTTAACATTGCCTTACACATATAAAATGCTTGAAAAGAATTGAGGTAATTGAATTAAAAAAAAATTTTTTTTTTTATAATATTTAGTTTTCTGATATTGAGCTCAAACTTTTAAGCATATGAATTTGCCTCTGAAATCAGATTTGGATGCATTTCATAGTATTGATATGTAATTCTTTTATAATTTTAATATTGCCCATAATTTTAATTTCAATACTTTCATTTACTGAAGAATTAGCCAGAAGTGTATTCTTTTAAATTTTTAAATATTTTTAAATATTAATTTAAATTTTTAAATTTTGTTTTATTATATTACAGTTAGAAAATAATTTTTCTTTCTAATTTTTGAATTTTTTGAGGTTTTCTCTATGATCTTAAGATTGCTCAATTTCTATAAATATATCATAAACATTTGATAACAAATTCAATTCTACTTACAAGACAAAAATATGATATATTTATTTAATTAACATCTTTAATGACATCTAATCTATTAAAGAACAAAAGTGGTTTATTAAATTATGTTTTCCAATGTCCCACACGTAATTAGTGGCAGAGACAACACATAAATACATCAACTCAAAACCAATATTATTTCCACCATACTGCATCACCTGCCCATCACAAGGATTTTTCAGACTTTTTATAAAAGTATGCAATGACCTCCCGAGCATGTAGGATTGCTTCTGTTTGACAGAGTAAGGAGCACAGGTCCAAGAGAGATGCCTAGGGTGACCCAGACAAGGAGGGGTTAGCGCATCCAAGAAGACATGCTTACCAGGGAATCCAAACTCCAGGGGAGCCAGTGCAGGACAGCGGCACAGGGGAGAGCCACGCCGATGGCCAGAGCGTGACTGTCGGAGCATCGGTTTACATGCAGTCAAGGCCACTAGGCACGCGTGAACAACCGCACACATGAATGTGTGAATGAGTGAAGAGGCGATCGGTCCTGGGCCGCGGCTGGAGTGGGGAGATTCAGAGGCGTTTGCAGCCTGAGACGCGTACACCCACCAGGTAACCGCTGCAGTCGCGAACAGCCACAAGGAGAGGGATTCTGTCGTTACTTTCCCTAGCCCTTGAACGGTGCTGGCACAAAGCAGTAGCTCATGTGCGCCAGAGGCCGTGAAGTCAGGGACTTCGTGAATGTCTCAGCCCCTTTCTCTCCTAAGCAGAGAGCCGTGGCTGGTGGGAATGCAGAGGGCGACAGAATTAGAGTGCCGCATGCTTGCTCGCTGGCTTCATTCCTGAGGATGAACACAGCAGTCTGAGAGTAACTACCACCACCAACGAGACTGAGGCGAGCAGGGACCAGGAACTGCAGCTCTTCTTGTCCTTCGATTGGGTCCTATTGGAGATGTTCAGTCAAGCTACGATGTCACTGAGGCTTAAGAACTAACAGACACTTAGGATTACTGAATCACTACACAGATGCCCTTTCACTCTCCAGTACATTGTAAAACAGTCAAAGCTTATTATCTGAAATGACGGAAACTGGCTAGACCGACCTCACCCTTTGTGTATAGTCATTTCTAACTAAAACCTGCTATTGTGACGATTATTCCAGACGGATCTCACCTTTCATATGGTCATTTCTACTGAAATGGTAAACGCCCCACCCTCCCCTGTTGGAGATCCATAAGAAACCTTGTAACTGAACCCTGAAATGTAGCCCCCAGCCCCAGAGGCCTTGATCTCCGATAATGATTGTCTGTGATTGTAAAAACCTTGTGACTCATCCCCATTTTGTGACCCCCACCGTGCTCAGGCCCTCATGTTTATTAGGGAAGGAACCTGAGCCAGCCCCCGCCCAGCTCCTCATCAGCCTGTACCTGCCTGTCTTTTGCTGCAGTAAAACCATCAGAATCACTGCAGTTCGGGGAGGCAGATTTTTGGGCCCTCAGACCGCTGCCCTCCTTGGCTGTGCACGAGCGAACGAGCTTTCTCTGAAACCCCGGGGTCTCAAGGGCCCGTTAACGAGGTGCGTGGGGCAGAAGAACCCTCGCTGAGCTCGGTATCAATGACCAAAACTCGCACGGAATGATTTCCTTCTTTGTAACGTGCTGCACAGGAGGAAGTTATTCCAGGTTCATTGTGTTTTTTTTTTTTTTAATAGTTTGGGCTTTACATTTTAAATATAATTTTGTTTTATAATCATATAAAATATTCACATGGTCCCAAGGTAAAGTCTACAAAATGGCACGTACCCTCTATTCCCTGACAGCCTTTTTAAGTAACTATGTCTATTTTTTGTTTGTGGTTCATCCTTTCATTTTTCATTTTGTTAAAATAAGAATTTATTAACATATGCCCCTTTTCTTAGATAAACAATAGCACATCATGTCAACTTTTCTCCATTTTTATATGAACTAAGTATATTTTAATTCTGGCTAAATGTGTGAAATGATTCACACAATTATGGCATAATGTTATTGCAAATATTTGATTGAATCAATATTTGTTTTTATGCTGTCTTGAATACTGACTTAAAGGATCAGCATTTTGTCTTATTACCTAATGTAGCTAAAACAGATTTTATATCTTGGTAACAGAATTTTCATTCATATCTACTCTGGTTAAATTTTTATAGTCAAAATTTAAATTTAAATTTACAAACTGAAGATGGTTGCTTTCCCATCTATATGTCATTACAGTAACATTTTTTTGGAGCTATGTGTCCTTTAATTCTGCGCTCAACTTTGACATGTTATTTCTGTTCCCACCCCTAGTTTAGCCTACAGTTTAGTAAACACACAGAGAGGACCATGCATCTGCCCATCTTGGTGAAGTCACTTCACATAGGTGGGTGACAGGTTGATTCACCTCCTGCTCTCTTCAGGAAGTTGTCTGGTAAAACGCATCTCGCGTTTCATGATTAAGACTCTGAGGGCTTAATGTTCAAAAACAATAAGGTTTCAGGACCAAATAGCACCCTTCCTAGCAGTTGGCTGATACATGAAGAACGAGAGGGGGAATTTCTGGGCCCTTATTGGTGAACATATGGCAGGCTCTGATTTCCTTACTAAATCAGATGATATTACTAGAACTGGGTCATTATGCACACATTGTAATCTATCGTTAAGCCCAACAAAGTAATATTTAGCTAGTGCTTTAATTGTGCTACTGGGATTTATCTCTGCCTTTCAAAGGAAAAAAAAAGTCAAGTGGAAGGGAATGGGGAGAAGATGCAGCGAATTTTCCATTTTAATAAAAGAGATTGTCATTTTTGACAAACGATGCAGTGGAACAGAACAATTACTTATTCTGATGAGCCATGCAGAGTGGAATCGTGATCTTCTTTGATTGTTGTATGTAGGAACCTTTTATATTGAAGGAAAATATCATGGCCTTGGGTTGCAGTTTTAGTATTGTGATGTTTTAGAGGGAAGCATAGTTCATATCTTCTGAATGAGGTTGGAATTTTTTCACCTTTTCCAATGAAAGTAAATACATTAAATATATGTTTCATGAAGTTGTTCATTTCTTTAGGTTTTTCCGATAAGCATGGTTTCTCCCTTCCCCAATTTTATGTCAATATTCCGTTCCTTTTGAGACACAGTTGTTATGTGTACTCAGGAATAAAACTGTTAAAAATCTGTAGAATAGGATAAATATGTTTTGTGTTGTCTCCGTAATACCATCTCAACCTGAGGCTTGACCACACCTGCCCTGGAATTCCTCCTACACCTCGGAAGGCGGGTGGGGTTCCCCAACAGGTCACCTCTGCCCAGCGCTCCCTGCCTTCCCGTGATGCCAGCTCACGGACTCAGTGCTGAGAGATGGGGATGGCGAGCAGGGAGCCGGGTCCGCTGCTGCCTTTGATGGCGGCCAGGAAAGCCCGAGTGTCATACCTGGGACCCGTTCAACACACCTTTCCTTGGCTGCGTGTTAGGAGAAGCCACTCAGGCAAATCCTGGCTCCGTTTCCAACAGCTGGAAAGGAAGAACCCAGTATCCTTTATTGAATAGTGTGTTGACCAACAGTGGAGAATGAATCCTCTCCTATAGCCAAAGACTTTGAACAGTTAAGATTTGTGTGCGCCGGAGGAGGCGGCTCCTGGCAGCCCCCCAGCCGTGGGCGGGCGGCAGAGATGCCACTTGCCCTGCAGAGCCAGCGGGGCAGCAAGCAGGTGCCTTGGCGGGGCGCAGAGAGCAGGATGGCTCACCCAGGGACCCCGCGGGCTGGCGCGTGGGGCTCCTGCATCGCGGCCGCGCTCGCTCCCCCACCGCCCGGACTCAGCTCCAGGGCCCTCCAGGGTCTGGCTGCCAGTCATATGGCTCGGAGGTTGTTCACCTGGGAAGCTCTGGTGGGCAAGGGCAAGCCGGGGGCTCCTGGTGCTTACCTACAGCACCTTGGGAAGGGGCTCACGGGTTTACAAAGGGACACTGTGTGTGGACAGAGGACGTCTGCTTTGAAAAACCTTTCACAAGTAGTCATACTATGTTGATGTCTTTTTAATATCGCACATGAAAATAAAAGGAAAAAAACAGAATTGCAGTGGAAAAAATAAGACAAAGATTTACATTTGCCAGAAATTTTGGGTGGGGGAGGCAAAGGAGGGATGGAAGCCAGTCATGTTGCAGATGTTCAGCTTGAAATGGAGGTCGTGGTGGGAGGCTGGAGCCAGAGAAAAACAGCAACACTTTTTAAATGAAAATGCACACTGCAGGGCATTAACTTAGATCTGGCATTTTATGAAGTTGCCGTGCACTTGCTAATGATGTGCTCAGGACGGCTGAGCGTCGCAAAGGTATTTTCAGGGAAAGGCCTTCTCCGTTATAGCTGGAAAATACGTGCAAGATTCTGATGGCAGAGATTATGGAATATTTTATGAATTCTGAGAGCTCTGATGAGAGGCCTTCCCTGCAGCTTATTCCTGTTTGGAAGGTTTTGGGCACATAAGCCCAAGGAAACAAAATCAGTCACTTCCAGCGTCCCAGCTTGTCTTGACCATGAGGACAGACAGGGATCAATCTCTCCATGAGCCTCTGCCTTGGCTTCCACACGGTGGGAGACAGGTCCAAGTGATTTCTTTTTTCCCTCCCTCCCTCTCTTTCTTTCATCTATCTTCTATCTTTCTATCTATCTATCTATCATCTATCACCTCTAACTTCATCTCTCCTCTATCTCACATATGTAAGTCCATATATACACATATAAATACATACATACATACATACATATACACATGTATGCATAATACGTATAAGGAATTACTGGTTTACTCTATTATGATTGTCTTGAAATTTTTGTCTAAAACAAAGGGCGATGAACTTTGAGTGCATGTTTAGTCTCAAATAGCCTGTCTACCTGGAAGAGTTTCTCCAGTAACATTTCTTGGATGCCTAAAGAGAATACAGCATCACACTGAGAGGAGAAACTTGGTAATTTACCATTTCTAGGAAATCCCTGGCTTTTCTGGAGCCCATCTAGTAGCTCTTTAAGATCAATCCACATTAGTCCCTATCTGAGAGTTTTAGAAAGGCCATTTATTGGCCCAGCTATTGTCTTGGTGCAGACACATGTTATTTCAGTTAACTCTGAGAACAAACTTGAGAGGTAGATGTTAGCTGCATTTTGATATATTGAGAATTGGATCAAGAATGCCTAAGCCATTATTTTCATCCTGCTACTTCTAGACATACACTTGAAATGAACCTAAATCTATTCATATTATATTTCTTGTTATGCATCTTACCTCTTTTTTGGAAATCAGAGTTTCAGACTTGCTGTGCATTTCCTGATAATGTGGGATTTATGTATTATTTATTATTATTTTGTAATATTTGCAATTTCTAAGTGTTCAGTAGCACAAGTCTCTTAGAAGGAATTCAACCCTGTAAATGTTTAAGTATTTTCCTTCAAGAAAATGGCTTTTCATTTGTTTTGGGAAGCAGCCGAGGTTGCTTTCTTTTGCATTGAAACCAAGTTTGAAGCCTTTAAAAAAAGAAAAATGGGGGAAAAAAACCTTAAACCATCTCTAGACCTCGTAGATAACTTCTTATGCATCAAGAGGAGCATATTTTTTTCATGAAGTGAATTGCTGATTCCAATTTAATCTATATTTAATTAAGAGAAATAGATTGATTTTATTCTCCAGAGCAATCTGGGAACCAACAGGTTATCTAGTTTCTAAACTTCATGCAGTACTGTAAGTTGGAGTACTTCAGCCTACTTCCCAAACTTTGGAGTCATTATGAGGGTGGATTGCTTGTTAGGGCTAGTTACTAAATTGCATTCTGTGCTCCTAGGCTTCTTTTGAGCTTGAACAGTTGTGCTGAGAAAACATCCACATTTCCCAGAGTCATCTCCTTACAAAGGAAATCTTGCCATGACGTGTTAATAGCATTGTTTTATATGGCGGAGCAAATTTAGCCTATCCCTAGAGGCATAACAAATTTTGATATATTCTGCCTCTCTTTGATGGTGCTTATCTGTTTGGTAATTAATTTGCAACTTGTTATCCATTACTCATGCCGTTTGCCATTTTCTCTTGTTTTTCATACCATTGTCAAATTAACTTTTTGCTGGAATATGCCTGGAAAAGGTAGGTGCAGCTTAAAATAATATGGTTTGTCATTTTAATTTCTCCTTGCCTGAGTGGTTTATAGAATTTTGGCATTTTATAGATTATAAGTCAAGTCAATGCATAGGAAGTTTTATTGCCATAACTATTTATGTATGTATGTATGTATGTATGTATGTATGTATGTATGTATCTATCTATCTATGTAATCGATGTATATACTTATACACACTCAAACATAGTAATTGATAGAAAGGGGGGCTCAAAGCAATAATTATCTTAATTTGCTAATTGTCTTTTCAGGAAAGGGGGGTAGAATTAGGTGTTATGCTTCTATTGCATTATACATTATCTTACATTGTGCAAGACTAGGATATTTGAAAAGTTCCTTCAGTTGCAGAACAAGAATATCCTTGCCTTACCCTCACACATTTTTATTTACTGTGAGTCTGCAAGCTGAGAGATGAAAGTGGCACGTATTTTCTTCGTGCTTTTCAGAACCTGCTAAATGTGTGTGTGCTACATGTGTGGACGTGGAGGGCACTGGTGACAGGGATTGGCAGTAAAACCCTAAATGTCAGCTTTTAGTAGAGGCCACGGGACGCTCAGCTCCCAGGTGCAGCCATTCTGAACTCAGCAAACACGGGCACAGCCAGCAGGAGCCTACGGCTGCAGCCGACAGGGAGGCGCGGCCCTGAGCAGGTCCGCTGCTGGGATGCAGGCCCAGCACCCACTGCTTGGACCTTGGCTGGTGCCCCGAGGCCCCTCCCTGCTGTAAAGCTGCCTAAAACTGTATGTGAGTATACAAAAAGTGCTCGATATCTTGAAGGGCTGCGGCCGATTGAACTATGAACCCCAGTTTAGCCGTGTTCTTAGTCTCGGCCCCATTCCTGTGGGTGCGAACCCATTGCAAATAAGCCCCTTGCAGGTGTGGCTCTAGTTAGGGTGGGGCCCACTGAATCGGGAAGCATCCCGCGCCTGTTACTGGCGGCCTTCCTGGGAGGAAGCCACAGTGAGGAGGCAGCCGGAATCGGAAGAGAAAGGAGGGGCCACCGCCAGGGACGAAAGCCAGAGGACCCGAGGACCGCCAGCGCCAGCGAGCCACCGACCCTGAGGAAGCAGGTCTTCCAACCCCAAACCCTGAGCCCGTCAGCCCTGTTAAGGCGGCCCATGGCGTGCTGCTTGCCTTAGCATCTGGGACACCAGGACACGCGGCTTGAATAGACTCAAAGGTGAACATTTATGTCTAAGTGAAAGCCCATGTCCTTTCCGCCCCTCCTCTCTGCTCTGTCTTGGAGCTGCTCCCTCGGTCAGGCTCTCACATCTCAAGTTGAAAATCTGTGGACTAGAAACACACTGCTGCAGACTTTTCTAGTGGTCTGCTCAAATTTACTCCTGTTTCAAGATGTGAAGAGTCCAGGAAGTAACTGGCAGCATGCGCCTCGCCTGGCTTTGCAGCCAGCTGCTGCTCTAGAATATAATCCCAGGATTACTGGGTCTTGCCTTTTTGACTGAAATGGCAAAATAGCCCCAAGGAGACCCCCCATTCCACTCTTACCTCTGTTCTGGATATGAGACATGTATCGAATGCTTTGTTCAGCTGAGACAGTGCATGGATGGGTGTCTGTGGTAAATCGGGTAGAAACTGAAGAGCTGTGCACCCGCTGGCATGCTGTAACACACTCAGGAGCAGTGGCTCTTCTTGACAGGGTGCCCAAAGTTACAGGCGCTGTTCAAAGGGAAGTTTCTGTGCCTATGCCTATACATGTACCACGTATACCTTTACTACACCTATATCTACACCTATAACCTATCACCTATGCCTTTACCTATACCTACACCTATACCTATAACCTACACCTACACCTATAACCTATACCTACACCTATACCTATAACTTACACCTACACCTATAACCTATACCTACACCTATACCTATAACCTATCACCTATGCCTTTACCTATACCTACACCTATACCTATAACCTACACCTACACCTATACCTATAACCTATCACCTATGCCTTTACCTATACCTACACCTATACCTATAACCTACACCTACGCCTATACCTATAACCTATCACCTATGCCTTTACCTATACCTACACCTATACCTATAACCTATACCTACACCTACACCTATAACCTACACCTACACCTATACCTATAACCTATACCTACACCTACACCTATAACCTATCACCTATCATCTACTCCTTTACCTATACTACACCTACACTATACCTATAACCTATCACCTACTCCTTTACCTACACCTACACCTATAGGCTATCACCTATGCCTTTACCTATACCTACACCTATACCTATAACCTATACCTACACCTACACCTATAACCTACACCTACACCTATACCTATAACCTATACCTACACCTACACCTATAACCTATACCTACACCTATAACCTGTACCTACGCCTATACTTACGCCTATGCCTATGCCACACCTACACCTGTAACCTATCACCTACTCCTTTACCTATACATACACCTACACTGATAGCCTATACCTACACCTATACCTATAACCTATACCTACACCTACACCTGTAACCTATCACCTACGTCTTTACCTAAACCTACACCTACACCTATAACCTATACCTATGCCTACACCTACACCTATGCCTATGCCTACACCTATACCTATAATCTACACCTACACCTATAACCTTTACCTACACCTACACCTATAACCTATACCTACACCTACACCTATACTTACTCCTACACCTATAACCTATACCTACACCTATTCCTATAACCTATATCTACACCTATAACCTACACCTATACTATACCTACACCTATAACCTATGACTGACTCCTTTACCTATACCTACACCTACACCTATAACCTACACCTACACCTATAACCTATAACCTATACTGATAACCTACACCTTCACCTACACCTATACTATACCTATACCTACACTTACATCTATAACCTACACCTATAACCTATAACCTATACCTATAACCTTTACCTACACCTATGCCTACTCCTACACCTACACTATCTCGATTTCTATATCTAAGTTTATCTTCTATATGTCTATTGTGTTTCTACTATGTCTACATCTCTCTATACATCTCTATCTATACTTTTTCTCTCCATCCCTACCACTATCTATATCATCATCTTTAGCTACACCTACACCTCTACCTACACCTACACCTCTATCTTTCATCTGTATTTACCTGTAACACACATGCATGTTGGAACCCACACTAGTTCAGGTAACTTACATTCCCTTATCAGCTGTCACCTAAGTATCCCCATGTTACAAGTTGGATGCAATTAGGAAATCTGCTAATAACTAAAGGAGAACTCTACTAGGTGCAACAGTAGGTAAATTGATGGTGAAATTAGATTATAGACAGCAGGTTATGATGGGTGAGATATTTTTCTTTTTACCAAAGAGGAATATATTAAATAAAAACTACTTTGGGAGTATAGAAACCCAATTCATTAAGAGTTCCCACCCACATTTTCAGGGTGCCCCTGTTTGAGACATTCACTATAGAATTTCTCTTAAGCTTTCAGAAATTGGAAAGGTCATTTGTATGTGCTTTCTTCTCTATACATATTGAGATGCCAGACTAAAATTGGTCTTTGTTCATTTATTTAATCACTGATTTTGATGTTTTAAAATGAGACATATTATGGTTTGGCTTAGCATTATAGTTTGGCTTTTTAATGCCAGATGTGATGAAATGCATACGTTTTGGATCCAGGCAGATCTGAACTGGAATTGAGCTCTGACTTAGCCGTGTGCCTTTGGATGATGTACTTAATTTCTCTGAGCACAGTTCCTCATTTGTGAAATATCTGCAATACCTATTGCACAGGAGTGCTGGCAGAGTGCCATGAGGTAGGATCTGTTGAGTGCATGATCCTGTGGCTGAGCCACAGGAAGCGTTCAGGAGATGCTCGCTGGCTTTGCTAGTGGAATGCGAGGACTTCACAGTCATTGTCAGGTTCAACTGAAGCTGTCCATTATTGTCTACTTACACTAGATTACAAATTCCAAGATGTCAGGGGCTGGATTACAACTTTTATGCCTAAGAAGGTGACTGGCACATATGATTAAATAGCTATTTATTGAATGATGAATGGATGGCAATTAAAATGCCATTGAAAGATTAAGCTGGAGTAGTAAGATGATACGCATTTGGGAACTTGACTGCAGACTGGGTGAGAGGAGCATGAAGCTAATGCAGGGGCCGCTTCCTGGGTGGCAGAGAGGACCCAGCGGAAGAGAGGAGACATGCTGAGACTGGGCAGGTAGGTCAGGGAAAAGGGAGAATGGCGGAGGGCTTCAAGCTTCCACTGGGGGGAGAGGGAACATTTGCCGAGGCGGAAAACTCTGGAGATGTTTGACAGGAAAGTTATTGAATTTGTTCCGGGGCACGTTTGAAGTGCCCGTGGAATATCCACATGTCTGTGGCAGAAGACAGCTCGTGATGGAAATTTAAAGTTCCGGAGATAAGTTTGGGTTGGAGACTCAGCTTTAGGCCCCCAGTGTATGGCAGCTAAAGCCACGAGCGGGGATGAGTTTCCTCAGGGAGCTCAGCGGGAGGAAGTAAAGAGCGCTGGCACTGGAGGATGTGGGAAAGGGATGGAAGTCCCTTGAGAGAGAGTCAAGAGCCCCTCTTGGGTCCAGATCTTTCTTTAGTTATTTTGCACTCCCTGCCTCTCTCTCTCGACATGTGCCTGGCCATGCCCCTCCCTTCCTTAAAGTCCAGTCCCTATCTCATCTGTCCCTGGAACACGTGGCGGGTCTTTCCAGTCGGAACAGCCCTTCCTGCTTGTTGGCGATTGAATCACGCCCCTCACGAAAGTCATGCTGAGCTCCACCCTCCTGGTCCTGTGGGTGTGAGCCCATTTGCAAATAGGACCTGAGAAGATGCTGTCAGCTAAGGTGGCCCCAAACTGAAGGGGTGTGGGCTGTAATCCAGTATGGCTGGGGTCCTTGTGTGCACAGGAAATTGGACCCGAGGTGGAAGCCAGAAGAGAGAGAGGTCACTGCATGACGAAGGCAGAGCCAAGGAACCCCAAGGGTTGATGGCAAGCCAGCCCGGAGCGCTGCAGACTCTGGGAGAAGCCCTGGTGTGCGGACATCCTGAACGTGGCCTTCTGGCCTCTGAAATGGTGGGACCGTAAACTCCTGTTGTCTGAGGTGAGCAGTGTCGGAGCAGCCCCAAACTCCAGGATGCCTCTCCACAGCCTTGCAGCTCACTTTCGGCTCCATCCCCGCCTCCCTCAGCCTGCTGGGAAAGCTGCCCACACTCACACAGCTCCCACGGACCCCTCCTCCCCTCCGCTGTCTCCTGACTGTGGGGTCTTGTGCCTGTGCCTCTGGAAACTCCGTGGGGACAATGCCTCAGGCATTCTGTGACTCTAGAAACAACTGTACTGAGGTGCACCTGATTGACTTGGCTGGCTCATCCTTTTCCCCTAATGTTTTATGTTTTTAAACCACAGTTTACCAGGAAGGAAGAGAGGACCACCCGCACAATTTCAAGGTCAAGGCTGGCTGCTGGGTTCCATGGTCCCCTTGTCCTTTTAGTTTTAAAGTCCTTCTAGAATGGATCTTTAAGCTGCACACATGTAAGGTAGTGTGTCATGTCATGAGCTAGTCCTCACAATTCATTCCGTAATTTTGAAAGGATAGAGAACTTCAAGTCTTAACACACGAGCAAACCTGGGGAGCCTGCGGGGAGTCCTGGTCCTCGAGTGGCGAAGGCTGAACCCCTGCCTTAAAAACATCACGACTGTGATATGAATGAAGGTAGCGAAGGGACCCCTGAGGGGAAGCAGAGAAACATCGCAGCATGTGCTTATGGGAAAAACAAAAAGAGAGGGAAGAAACCCTGGGCTTGTGGAAAGGGCTTACGGAGAGGGTGGGAAGCGTTCCTGAGGCGTCTCTGAATTGCAGCCCCGAGCTGGGCTCCGTGTCTTGGTGGTTTGCTCTAGTCATCCTTCTGGGTGCAGGCTTGTCCTGATAACTGCAGAGACAATTTCCAGCCCTCAGTTCCGGGATTAAACAGATAACTTTGTTTCTCCCTACACTTGTGTGATTATTTTCAACTTTTTGGAACACAAACAAGTTGTAAATACAGGGCTTATTTCTCCCACTGGTGCGGCTTCCAGGGATTCTCCAACTCGCCCCGTGGTGTTGTCACTGTGTGGTTGGGTTTGAATAAACTGGGCAAACACATAGTTACAAATCACTGATACAAATGACCTTGAAGGTCTAATGCATTTGGGATGAATCTTTTCATCAAGGCAGAAAATCCATAGCTTGCCTGGACACGGTCCACCAAAAAAGAAGGTTAGCAGGTGCCTTTGTGCGCACGCGTGCTACATACAGGTCCTGGAAGTGCTCGGGGAGCTGCTTTAAAAATTAAGTCATTTCGTATTTGAATTCAGTGGCTTCTCTGGTGCAAACATAACACGAAGACTTGGGCATCCTTCAACTTACAATATTTTTTAGAGGAAATGAACAGGGTGATACCATTTCCTTTTCCGTGCCATCTTTATTAAATGTGTCTTTCTTTACACAGGAGCACCATGAGACTTCTGAGCTCAGATCAGGTCAGAGCAGGTCCAGGGTCAGAATCGCTGGCAATCCCAGACGATCGTTTGTACAACAGCCAGTTACTGTGCTTTTTAGCAAAATCACTTAACATTTTCTATTATTACAGGGTAATTTACTCTTTATTCTCTCTTGTTCTCTGATTTATTACCACCTTATCCATTTTACTTCAGCAATCCCCAAGTACTTATTAGCTGTTTTTCTTGTTAGATTTTAATTTGCAAATATACACGGATTAGACTGAGCCATATGAAATGGCTGATATTAACCTACAGAAATAAGAGTTTCACCTAATATATAACTATTCATCATAAATGATAAATCACAGGATGAGAATTATTTTAAGCTGAGCAAAACCGGTTGCCAGAAATGAGACTGAAAGCGCACGAGGTGATCCCTCTCTCCACCTAAAGCCACAAGCTCCTCTCCGCTTAGTTACTGCCGTAGATTGAATCGTGCCTCAGCCCCGTCCCGTGGGTGTGAATGCGCTTTGTAAATGGGGATCACGGAAGCTCCTACCGCGATGTGGCCGAGCTGAACCACAGCGGGCCTGAGACCAACGTGGCCGGAGTCGTTATGAGCAAAGGACATGTGGACACGGAGAGAAGCCTTGGGAGGAGACAGACACACGGCCGCATGATGGAGGCTGAGAGCCAACGCCGCACGGTGCGCGCCAGACGTGGGAGAGCGCGGGTCCTGCCGACACCTCCGTGTTGGACTTCCAGCCCCCAAAGCTGTGAGCCAAGAGACCCTGCTCTTTAGGCCCCAGCCTGTCGCACCTGTCTTGGCGGCTCTGGCAAAGTCAGACAGTTCCTACCCTCTGCAGTTGCCAGGGACACGCAGAGCACGTTATCCCCCCGACTCTTCAACTTCTTCCTCCTCAATCAGTCCCACTGTTACAGCTAGTGGGGTCACTCGCATGGGCTGGAGATTTCTCTGCCTCTTGTTCTTTTCACATGTGCTAGACGTACAGGATGAGTGGAGGGAGGCTGACGTCTTCCTGGAGATGGACTCCCTCCTGGAAAGCGGTGGAGCTAGGCCCTGCATGGAGGATGGAAGGGCTTGATCTGTCCTTCAGAGGAACGTGCTCTGGGTTGGTTGGGAGCGTCTTTCCTCCTAAGAAAATAGCTGGTCCTCCAGTGTTCCTTCTACGTCTAGGACCAGAAACTGCTTTTCTCTATTCTGTCATTTGTGGGGCAAGTGCAAAGCCTTGTGATGAAGTGAGCAGAGGTCTACTCATCACCCCTGATCCTTCACTGAGACAGACTGTCCTGCCGGCAGATGCTGCATCACTGTGAGTGCTCCTGGGAGCCGATGGCCGGGCACCCGCTCACACCGCCCCAGCCATGCCTGGCCAGCACGACCAAATGTTTGGACAATTGCTTTATTATTAATTTTTTTTTCTTTCTTTTTTGAGGTACCAGGGGCTGGGGATTGAACCTGGGACGTCGTATGTGGGAAACTGGTGCTCAACCACTGAGCCACATGGGCTCCCCTGAGTTGTTTTTTTCATTTGTTTGCTAGTTGTTTGTTTTTTCAGAAGGCACCAGGAACCAAACCCGGGAACTCCCATTTTGGGAGGCAGGAGCTCAGCCACTTGAGCCACATCTGCTCCCTGTTATTACGTATTGATGCAGCACTTCGTATTTGCAGACTGCATCACAAAGGTTCAATTAGTCATTCTTCTCGCGTTCCCACTTAGACACGCGAGTGTTGGGATGGCCTCGTGAAGGACCTGACCTTCGCCTTGGTGCCTTCTTTCTTTGGAGGCACTCCTTGGGTCTACTTCTGCTCTGTCTGTCCGTCCTTCTGTGTCATGTCCCTGTTGGCTAACCTGTTTCTAGCCCCCACCACTCAAGCGTGGTCCCCAGATTTTGCTTGATTGAAATATGGCTTATACTTCAGGCACCAAACAGTCTCATAGGTAATCTTTGAATCAAATGCACTCTAAAGTATGTAGAAGAGGACTAAAAGCCTGCTCATAAGTGATATGTCCACTTAATGGTGCCCTTCTGGAGAAAATGACTTTTTTTATTCCTTGCTGTCTAAAGTTTTGATGATTCTAATAACAGACTTTTGAGATGGCTGGTGGGACATATTTGGGGGTAGGCAGGTCTTTGGACATCCTTCTAGTCCAACCACAAATTTGGAGCTGTTTGGGCCTTTGCATCATTGTACTAATTTTTCACATCTGGGAATGTTTGTATTACATACAGGTTGGAATTTGAGCTGGTTTTCTATCTCTATATATTTTACTTATCAATGCCTATGTCTTCTCAACCTGAAAAAGAAGACTCAAAAAGAGGAGATACAAATCAAAATCTTTTACCTCCACAAGTGTTTTAATTAAAATTTTCTTTTTTCTTTTTTAAAGACTTATTTATTTACTTTATTCCCCGTACCCCCCACCCCCCGCTTGCTGTCTGTGTCCATTCGCTGGGTGGCCCTCTGTGTCTGTTTCCTGCCCTCTCTTCTCATCCTTCTCCAGTCTTCACCGGGATGCGATTCTAGGGACCTCCAACGTGGAAGAGAGGCGTTCTGCCACCTGCGCCACCTTAGTTCCTGGTTTCTGGCGTGTCTCGTCTTGGCTCTCGCCTGTGTCTCTCCCTTGCTGTGTCAGCATCTTGCTGCGTGGCTCGGCGGGGCCTGGCTGGCCATGCATGTGCACATGGGCTGGTGGCTCGCCTGCACGCCTTCTATTTTTTTATTTTTAATTTTACAGGAGGTCCCGGGGAGCGAACCTGGGTCCCTCCATATGACAGATGGATGCCCAATCACTTCAGCCACATCCGCCCCCCTATTTTAATTAAAATTTAAGGAAGGACTTTCTGAAGTGAGAGAGGTTCAACTAGACAAAAGGTGACTTAAGAAGGTTGAGTTATCTAATTTCACTTCATTTCAGTGAACATATTTCATGTCTATCATTTGCAAGGCTTAGTGCTACAGCATCTCACCACCTTCTCTAAGCTGCCTTAGACATGTTTCTGATTGTTTACAAGAGAAGTTACTAGCTGTTTTGCAAGGTTCCTATCAGTCTTACTCTATAATGTTTTTCAGAGGTTTATTCTTTTGGTAAATAAGTTCAATGAAAATTTTGTTTATTTCATTAAACTTCCATTGAGCTGCTCTCTGTCTCTCTGAATGTGTATATATTTATATATGCATATATGTATATTTATTTGTGTGTATATATATCTTATAACAAGTAAAGGCATAAATCACCTTATCTTTTCATTTCATTAGAGTATTAAGGAATATTGATTAATCCTTTCATATTTTCAACTATTCTTCAAATACGAGAGTATATATTTTTTACATTAAAAAAACTATTTTTCATCCTAGTTAAAATATCAGTTGAGGTAAAGACAAAAAACATTTCAGTATAAACACTAGGTTCTTTCCCAGATAAGTTGATGATTTCTAGAAAATAATGTTGTCCTCAAGGGTTTGACAATTTTTAGCACCAGTTTCTCCTTCTAAGAGCGTAAATGCACATGGACCTGTAAATCTGAAAGGGTAGCCGAGGCTTCCAGCCCAGAGGTGAGTCTCTGTTGTCATCACTGCGAGCTTGGGGCAGGGCCTGCTGCTGTGGCGGCTGCTGTACCCCCAAGCGGAGCGGCTTGGAAAGCCCGCGGTTTCGGGTTGGGGAGTCTGGGGAGACTGTGGCTGGCGGGAGCCCCTGCTCCTCGCGGCGTGGACGGCGTCCACCGGAGGCGTCCTGCCTCCCCGCCAGGCATCCGGCGCTCCTGGCCTGCCGCTGTCCCCTCGGCCCGTGCCCCCACCACCAGGACGCGGGTCGCCACCCCGTGCGTGGCGACTTCCAAGGGGCAGGACGCAGAGGCTGCCCGCGCGGGAGGGGCCGCGTCCACAGACGGCGCTTCCCACCAGCTCCACGGTCAAGGCAGTGACGCAGGTGGGGTGGGGACAGATTCCACTTCTCATGGGGGGGGTAGCGAGGTGAGAGCGCAGAGGAGCAGGGCGGGGAGGCGCTGTTAGAGCCAGTTTTGGAAAGCACTGCGCAGCCCTCCTGGCCTGTGGCCCGTGCCCTGTGCCCCGGCCCGCGCACCCGCGCGACTTCCGTCTGTGGCGGCTCCGATGACCTTCGCTCCACTCCTCCTCCCTTGGCGTTTCTTCCCCGACTGCGGGAACGGAATCCTCTTGCTTCTCTTGGGCGTGGGGACTCTCTTCGGAGGCAGTCTCTGGTTCAGAGGCCCCAGATGCCGCAGACTGCGGCCTTCAAAGCATTCGCAGGCCAGACGAGCGTCTGGGCCTTCCATGCCGCTGTCCTTCCTGACACATGCCGGGCCGGGTGGCGAGTCCGTGTGCCACGGGCTGCGGTGGCCGGCGCCTCCCGCTCACCTGCCACGGCCCGCGGCCCGGGGCCCAGGACGAGGCTGGGGCAGGACGGCCCCGGGGACAGCGTGGGACGCGGCCGAAGGTGGAGCGGCCTTCCTGGATTGCTCCGTCCTCGCCCTCCTAGTTCTCCCGGCAGCAGCTCCCGGAATCCGGCCCTGGCCTCCGTGTGGTGGGACGTGCGGGGCCAGCCCTCCTTGTGCCTGGGTCCTGGCTGGCTTGTCCCCGACTCTAATTCCTGCTTCTGTACAGCCCAGGAGTGATCAGTGCGGACCTGCAGGACGCGCCGCGTGTGTCGCGGTCACCACTGCTAGTCCAGCCCATTCAGTTATCAGTTAAAGCAAGAGATGGCATTTAATTCTAAGTTACCAATTAAATCTAGCGTTTAACTCAGGTCCTGAATGACGTGCTGGAGGGCGCTGGTCAGTGCAGTGTTTCTTAAAGGATGGGCTGAGCAAAGACGGGTTTTGTTTCCTGGCTTTTTGTTTTGTTTAAACAGCAACAAGTGTCTGTGGGGTCTGTCTGTTCCACGCGATCTAAAGCTTGGGGTCACCTCTCACTGAACAAAACAGAACCACATTCCCCTTGGGTGTGAATTTAAGAGTCAAGCTGCGTAACGAAAGATCAGGTAGTTAATTTTAAAGCAGGGCTGGGCGGAGGGAGGGAGAAGGGGGCAGACAAGGATGTGCCCATGTTTTGCTTCCCTCCAAGGGGGAACAAACACATCCTGGTCCCTCATTGAAGATGTCTTGGATGAACATAAAAGATAAAAGCCTTGCAGAATCCTGGGGCTTTATAAAATCCAGTTTAAAAAACACTGGCGGTATTTTGTTGTTGAGACTCTCTAATCCCAGGCTCGGCACGTGGCGTGTAGTTATATGTATAAATATCTATATATACACTTGCACGTCCATCTGACTTCCAGCTGTAATTACGGTAGGCGCACAGCCCGTGAATGGAACCACGAACAGCGAAGCTCAAACCAACATCCACAGAAAGCTGGGGTAGTTGTTTGCAGCGAAGCTCAAAAGGGCATATCTTGAGTTCAGGTCTACAAGGGGAAAAGTAAAACAGTTCTGCTCTCTGATACGAATCCATCTTTTCAGCCAGCACTCTCTCCCCCTCTCCATCCTGCTTTCTCTTTTGGGAATGCAGTGTATCCTTGAAATGAAGATTTATATTATAGTAAAGGCAAAAAGAGAAAACACATTTGTGTAAAGCCTTTTTAAATGGAAAAACTCTTTTACTGGACACAGATGACACAACTCAGATTACATGTTTCCTTTTTCTCTCTATTATCCTGATAATTTACTGAATTCTTCATAGAGGACAGGGTCCCCAAAGGGAAAACAATATTTATAAGGGGTCGCTTTGACAGCATCAGCTCTCATGATTCATTCTGCAACCCATACCAAGCAAGTCTCATCACGCTTAACTGGAAGCCTAGACTGCCCTTATCTCTCTGCTGTGGACTTTCATCCTCAAAGGGAAACATTTCTCAAAGGGAACCACGGCTGTTGCACCATGAGCGGAGTGCAGCTCCACTCCCATCAGTGTTCTCTCGTATTCCGTGACCTGTTTCAGTTTATTTACTAAAATGACAATAGCTTCTGGTTTGATTTAGGATGCAAGGCCCGTGTTCACCTACTCCTGGCTTCTACCATAGGCATTCATTTAAGGTCCCTTTTCTTCCAGTCTCACCTCCCCATTCACTACCCGCCTTGTCAGTAGGTCAGAAGATGGCAGTTCTTGACTCCTTCTACCATCTTCCTGATGAAGGCAATCCTGCTTTCACCAAAGTGGAATCTAAAGTGAATAGAGTGGAACTGAGCATCTTAAGAAATGGGTGGACAAACTGGATACGCCCAGCTACCCTGAGGTGATGAAATGCTGGCTTCGTGGCGACCGCGTCCCATAATGGCCCCACTTTCTTCCCAGTGTGGAAATCGGATCATACCAGCTCAGGTGGAGCTACTTTCAGTTAGAACCTCTGAGGGTCTCCTACGCTGTGCAAACCAGTCACATTTGGAATGAGCCATGAGTTCATATAAAAATTTAAACTATTATGTGTTGGCTTTGACATAAGAGATGAGTTCAGAGAAGACAACTACATTAAACACATTGGTTCTTTTAACGCCATAATTTCTTTAGGGAAAAAAGCAATTGCTAAATCAATTTCTACCTCTTCCTCACAACTTTGCCCATCACTGGGCTGAGCAAACACACACGGAAACATTCCCTGAGCATTCGTAGAACCTTCTGGACATGAGAGTGACGGTTGGCCTTTCTAGGTTTCCTGGCACTCTTCTTCTGCAGGTAGAGTGTGCTCCATTCAGAGGACAAGTCCTGTAATGTCACAGTCAACCTCGACCCATGCTCTCTCTTCTGCCTTTGGAAACTTCCCTCGTTTGCTCTGGTAAAAGACTATAATGACCACGGCAATAACTAATGTTCATTGAGAACCTCCTGTGTGCCTGGTACTCTATATTTTTATTTTTTCATCTTTTCAACAACATCTTAACACCGTGGGAAGTATTTTTCCCATTTGAGAGACAAGAAAACCAAGGTTAATAGATATCAAGTATCTTGTGTAAGGTGACAGTTCAGAAGTGACTTGAACACACAAACTGATTCCAAAGTCTGTTCCTTTCCCACTCCCTGGCTCTCATTTGTCTTGCTTCATGTTTTCATTTAACAATATTTAAAGGATATTGCTGTGCCAGTGGGATGGACAGTGAATTCACACAGAACAGAATAACGTGTGATGAAACGCTGGGTGGTGGGGCGTGTACAAAAGGAAGCTGGAGAGGGAGGTGGACAGCAATGAAGGCGGTGCTGTTGCTTTGGGGAGGATGATGAGGGAACACCTCTCTGAAGATGTCATATTTGAGCAAAGCCCGAATTAGGTGGACGAGTGATCGCTGGAGCTATCTGAGAAAGGTGAGTTCCAGGCATGTTGAGAAAATCAAGGAGTCAGCGTGACTGCAGCAGAATGGGAAGATGAGATCAGAGAGAGAAGCCAGGGCCACGTTGAGAGCAAATGGAGCCCTCAAGGTCTTGGAAGAGGGTTAGATTTGGTTGAAAGTGTGATGGGAAGACACTGGGAATTTTGGTTGATATACTTCAAATACAAGTAGAGTGGAAGCATGAGACAAGATAGGAGGCTACTCATTAGTCCAGGCTAGAGATGTGGAAACTGGGAGGGCAGGGGGAAGAGGGTAAGGAGGGGCCAGGCTCTGTGTATATTTTGAAGTGAGATGAGTTGGGTGTGGGATGTGAGAGCAAGGGAGATATCAAAGGTGCCTTATAAAGGGTGCGATTTTCTATGGGGGCAGTGGCTGAAAATGGGGTGGGGTGAGAAGGATGTGAGCCAGGAGTTATGCTTTAGCCAGGTTATGTTTACGCTTGATATGCCTTTTAGACACCAGTGGGCAGTTGGATACATGACCGGAACTCATACTAGAGGTCAAGGCAGGTGATACAAATTTGGAATCCTTGAAGGTACAGATGACATTTAAAGCTGTAGAGATAGAAGAAACTGCCCAGGAAAGAGGACAGACAGAGAAAAGAGGAGGTTCCAGGACTGAGCACAGGGGCAGGTCAATAGTTATCACACAGAAGAGAAGAAGGATCCAGCAAGGAAGACTGAGGAGGAGAAGGCGGTGGTAGAGGGGACCAAGGCATTGCCATCTTAGGAGCCATACGAACTGCACATTGCAACAACAAAAGGGTGTGTCAAAGTGGCTAAGATGTTGACTGAGGACTGAGGATTGATGACTGGATATTCCAAGGTGGAGGTGGCTGGTGAGCTCCACACTTGCAATTTTGCTGCAATGGTGGAGAATGCAAGCCTGGATGGTAAAAATTCAACAGAGAATGGGAGGTAAGGAAGTGGAGACACTGAGTATGGACAACTCTTTTCAAAACAATATCTGGTATGGTAAGTATGGTGGGTGGGGGGCCAAGAAGGTTTTGTTTGTAGTTTGTTTTTAACATGGGTCTTATTGGAACATTTGTATGGTTTTGGAAATGCTCCTGCAGAGCAGGATGCAACCAGCCTGTGTCATGGTCTCTATGTAACCTGCTAGCCAGGTGAGCTGGGAGAGGAGGGATGGAGCGAGCACAGTGGTGCTGATATCAAGTTACCCTTTGCCACTTTGGTACCATGGGGAAGAGGCGGAACCTAAGGGAAAAGCTCACTTTTGTTTGAGATGAATAAAGCCACTTTAATTAATTTGACTTCCCTAATTATTGATGGCAACTTAAGATGCTATGACAGGATGGGAGTCCCAGTATTCTTCCATTTTAATATGATGGCACACTTGCTCATTTCCTCATATGTTGAACCAGTATCGATTGAACACTCACTGACATAGGTACGGATGATGCAATCGTATGTCTCCAACAGGTGCATATACCTACGTGCAAAGGGAAAAAGAAAACAGTAAGTAATGGGATGCATTACTAAGTAATGGGGGCATGGGGTAAGAGGAGAAGGGTGTTTTTCTTAAATAGACTTTCCTTTTTAAACAGTTTTAGATGCACAGAAAAGTTGTGAAGATGGTACAGAGCATTCCCATATACCACCCTGCACCCATTTTTCCCTAGTATTAATCTTTTACATTGGTAAGATATATTTGTTATAATTAGCAAACCAATCTTGATACACCAATGCCTGTGCTTCCTTAGCTTTTACCTAATGTCATTTTTCTGCCCCAGGATCCAATCTAGGATCCCTCAGTATATCTAATCTTCATGTTTCCTTAGGCTCCTCTTGGCTGGGACAGTTTATCTTTTTAGTGCCTCTTTTTAAGCAGGGATGTCACCTTCTCTTGAAATTCTGTTTTTTGGCTAGAAGTTTAGTAGCTCCAAAATGCATTCCCAACTCAGATAAATATCTGAGTCTACCATGCATTTTAGAAGTTTACTAAACAGATTCCCAAGATGCACTCTGTATTCCCCAGAAATGCGTACTCTCTGGGTACCTTCCAGGGAAGCCAGCAGGTTTGGTTATCTTTGAAGCCCTGATTCCTGTAAAAGTTACTGCCTCCCACACTGAAGGTGCCAAAGTCAGACTTTGGCCTAAGGAAACCTTTTGGAATGGAACCATTGATGTTCTATAGCATTTACTCATTTTTGAGTAAAAAAATTAGCCTGATTTAGTTTGGCCTATGAGAAAAAATTATATGCCTCTCATGGATTTAAGCATTTCTGTAGCTTAAAATCCATGGAAGGATCTCTAACACTTACCACTTTTTCTTTCTTTCATCCTGACATGCTTGCGTCAAACCTGGCTGGCTGGTCAACCACCTCTCCACCTTGCAGCAAGCCTTATGTCTTAGTATCCTAGGGCTGCCATAGCAAAGTACCACGAACGCGGTGCCTTAAAACAGCAGACAGTTATTCTCTCACAGCTCTGGAGACTAGAAGTCTGAAATCAAGGTGTCAGCAGGGCCATGCCTCCTCCAAAGGCTCTGGGGAGGATTATTCCTTGTCTCTTCCGGCTTCTGGGTTTTGCTGGAAATCCCTTGTGCATCCTGGTTTTAGCTGTATCACTCCAAATACTACCTCTTCCATTTTTCCATGGCATTCTCCCTCGTGACTGTCTATGCCCAAGTTTCCTTCTTATAAGGACACCTGCCATGTTAGATTAGGGTCCACCTGACTCCAGAATGACTCGTGTGAATTAATCAGTCTTCAGTGGCCCTTTTCCAAATCAGGTCACATTCATGAGAACTGGGCATGTCTTTCTGGGGAACACAATTCAACCCCAGGCACCTTAAATCTCAGAAAAGAGCCTTCAGAGCAAATTCCTCCCCTGTTATGTCTTGACCTAAAAAATACCTTCATCTTTCCTGAAACTCAGGTCCTGTCTTTGAGAAGTGGGTCTCTCTGCCTCTTTCTAGACCAATTTCTCATACCTGTTCTTAATTTTTTTCTTGAAATAGGTAACACATGTTCATGGTACAAAATTTTAAAGATATAAAAAGGTATAGAATGAAAATGCCTCCTTCTTTTCTCTTCTTCCCACAGATACACACTATTAGCACACTTTGTGTGTCCTTTTTAGAGATATATTATTCTCTACAAGCTTTGAATCTTATGGTTGTATACTATTACATTTTGTGGCTATTTCCTTTATTTATTAACCACAACTCATTATTTATGTTGTTTCCCAGTCTTGTGCTATTACTAACAGATCCGCATTGAATATCTTTGTGCCTATTCCATTTACTTTAACACAAGCATGTATCTCTAGGATAGATTTCTAGAGGTGGAATTGTTGGGTCAAGGGAAATTGTGATGGTTAGTCTTATGCGCCCACTTGGCTGGTATTCAGTATTCAGTTATTGAATCAGACACTGATGCAGGTGTTGCTGTGAAGGTACTTCGTAGCCGTGGTTAACACCTACAGTCAGTTTACTTTAGGAAAAGGAGATTATGCTCAATAACAAGTGCCGGCCTGGCGCATTCGGCAGGAGGCCTTAAGCACGAATGACTGAGGGTTCCTGGAGAAGAAGAAATTTTGTTTCAAGAATACAGCATAAAATCTTGCTTAAATTTCCAGCCTGCCCTACAAATTTCAGACTCAGGACTGCAACATCAAGTTTTACTTGAGTTTGCAGCCTGGCAGGCGGCAGATTTCAGACTTGCCAGGTCCCACGATCTCTGAGCCAGTTCTTTAAAATAAATCTATTGGTTCTCTTCTGCTGGAGAGCCCTGTGGTAGCCTGAGGCTTTTATGGACCCCAGAAAAGATCACGTCCTTAGAGCTAATCCACACCTGTGGCATGAATCTCTTGTAAGCGGGACCTTTATAAATGCCAGCAGATTCCTGGTACTTTGCATCATCGCCTCTTTGGCTGACTAATACAATCCTTTATAAACAGGATGAATATGGAGAGAGACGCTGGAGCTCAGAGGGGAACCCACGGAAGCAGATAGAGAAAGCCACAATGGGGCAGCCGAAGCTGAGAGCAGCGGAGCCCAGAGGAGAAGGCAGAGGCCGGCAGCTGCCACATGCTTTCCCATGTGACGGAGAAGTCCAGGATTGCCTGCAGCCGGTAGTCTTTGGGAAAAGAGCATCACCTGATGCCTTGATTTGGACATTTTTCGCAGCCTCAGAACTGTAAGCTTATAAGTTAATAAATTCCCATTGTAAAAGCCAACCCATTTCTAATATATTGCTTTTGGCAGCTTTTAGCAAACTGAAACAAACCCTGACTGATACAAACATGTGCATTTTAAATATTGAAGCACATTTCCAAGTTTGATAGCTGTTACTAAATTTCCTATAGTGGTTGTACTGATTTTATGTATTCGAGTAATTTGTGAAGCACCTTTTTTCCAACTCTGTTAACCTTGTGTTAAACTTTTAGATCTTTGCCAATCTGATAGGTGAAAAATTATATCCAATTGTAGTGTTAACTTAACATTTCTCATATAATGAGCGAGGATGAGCATTTTTCATATGTTTAGAAGCCATATTTATATCTTTTGAATTTCCCATTTGCTCACACGTTTTGCCTGTATGTCTATCAGGATATTGATCTTGCTCTTATCGATTTGCAGAAGCTCTTTAAATTAAGAGAAGCAGGGTTTTCTCTGTGATATACATTGTAAATATTCTGCCTTTTTGTTCTTTGTCCTTTGCTTGTTTTATGAAGTATGACATGCACCAAATTTCTCTTTTTATATAGTTGAATTTATCAGTCTATTCTTTTATGGCTTCTTAATTGAAAGGAGATCTTCCTTAATGAATAGAAAATGTTTCTGCGACATTTTTTTTTTTTCTAGCACTCTGTTTTGTTCTTGGCGTTTTTTTAAAAATCTTTGTTCTATATGGAATTTATTTTGGTGTGAGTAGTAAGGTAGGTATCAAACTGTTTTGTTTTTTTTTTCCATATTGCCACCCAGTGACCCTGTAGTACTAATTGAATTTCCTTTTTTCTCAGCGATATGAAATGGCATCATTAAATATTAAATCCCTGTTATATAAGCATCTATTTCTGGACTCCCTGCTCTGCTCCATTGGTTTCTCTCCCCATTCAGTACAATTGCTAGGCCACTAATGTCATGGTATGATTTAGCATCCGGTGTGAGGAGGTCCCTCCTTTTCACTCTTTTTATACCTCATAATTTTATTTTCCCTTATGGACATTTCATTGGGATTGCACTACATTTTTTACTTAATCCAGAATTGACATCCTCATGGCAGGGCCTTCCTCTTTAAAAGCAGAGTACGGCTTTTGATGCTGTAAAATGCTCTTTTAGATCCCTCTGTCAAGTCCTAAAGCTTCTTTATATATATCCTGTAAATATCATATAAAATTTATCTTTCCCATCATATTCTGTATCTGGTGGTTGATTAAACATGGGAAGGGATGATGTATGTGCGCTTTTTTACCTAGCCATCTGTGGCAGTTTGATATAGTTATGAATTCTGAAAATAGGTATGGATGATGCTTGTAAACTGGTCTGTTCCTCTGGGCGTGATTCAATTATGATTAGGGCTTTGACTGGACCATGTCAGTAGGGCTTTGAGCCCTGCCCTTTGGTGGGTGGGGTCTCAAAGATAAAAGACATGGCAAAGGACAGAGTTGGAGTTTTGAGTTGGAGTTTTGATGTTGGAGACTTGAGCTGGAGCCCCGGGAAGTAAGTGTACAGAGGAGCTTGGTCGTGAGGAAGGAGAGACGTCCCCGGGAAAAGAGACGAGCCACTCACCTGACAGTCAACAGCTGGCCTTGTGGAGGGAACAAGCAGCTGAACCTGGAGAGAATCAAGCCCCAGGAAGAGAGGAGCCCAGGAAGCCGGAATCCTCACAGGGTTGGGTGAGGGAAGTAACTTATGCTTTATGGCCTGGTAACTGTAAGCTTCTACCCCAAATAAATACCCTTTATAAAAGCCAACAGATTTCTGGTATTTTGCATCAGCACCCCTTTGGCTGACTAATACACCATCTTAGTGGATTATTTTATTATTCATAACAATTTCAGGTGAATTTCTTTTTGTATTTTCCAGGAACGCAGTCTTATCATCTGTAAATAGTGAAAGATACTCCTGTGGCCCTGGCTCCATCCCAGCCGCTCCCCCCAGGCTCTGCAGCTACCCCTTCCCTATCTTACCAGCGTGCTTCAATCACTGCCAAGCTTTTGCAAACCTCTCTTAATGTCTTGCCATCCCGGCCTGAGGTTTCTACCTTCTGCAGCCTGGCACTTGCAGTCACCTTTGTGAACATAGAGAGGCTGTTAAGAGCCAGAGGCACCCAGACAGTAGGGGTAGAAATGTGAAAGGAGTTGGGGCCCAGCTCTCAGTGAGAACCACCCAGAGTTTGTCCATTTACCAGGAGGCCACTGAGTCTGTCCATTCTCTAGGGGCTGCGATCCTCCCCTCCCTTTCCTACATTCTCCATCTAGCTGCTCACTTCAGCTCACCTGGCCTCAGCTTTCACTCCGTGCCATGGCATCACATCCACATTTCCAGTTTAAACTCCACTCTCTCCTGACTCTTGGATCAAGGCACCCAGCTGCCCACCTCCATCTCCTTTAGAAGCCCCTGTCCTGAGCCCTGGATCTAGACACCCAGCTACCACCACCATCTCCTCCAGGAGCCCCCTCCTGAGCCCTGGATCTAGG